>JAJVDC010000137.1:0-107595 GCA_021436925.1 Neofusicoccum ribis | reverse complement strand
CCGACTTCCTCGGATCTCTACACTTCCTCGGTTATGCTATGCTGTCATTCATGTATATAAGCAGACCTACTCACCTGTCCCTCAAGAGACAGGCAGAATCTACTCTCTTTTCTGACCACACAACTCTTTACTCTCAAATCCAACAAAACTTGATTTCATTTTCAGGCCTGACAACGTGACAACGTGATTTAGATACAAATGAGTAGAACCATCTTCAGCACAACAAGCTATATCCGGGTCACCCATCCTCTCCGACATGTCCTAGAGTCTGGACGCTCAACAGCTGTAGGCGGGCGAAGTCTTCGCGGCACCGTAAAAGTCCAGTCCAGCGGAGTATCTCATGTATCCAGACGACTCCGACAGGTATCCCAGTCGCGCAAAGGTACCAGCAGTGTACCAGCCGCACGAATTGGTGATCTGGGTCGCGATGTAGGCAACGGTGGGCGAGTCCATAAACAGCTGGCCGTCGCCGCCGTTGCAGGCGAAGAAGACGACGCTGCCCCTGATGGAGTAGTAGGAAAGGTGCGCCTGGATGTGGACGCCGCCGCTAACCTGGTTCTTCATGTCGGCCACGGCCGCGTCGCAGTCGGCGTTGTTGAGGCCGAAGCCGTACCCGCACCAGACATTATCGGCGCGCTTGTACAGCTTGGCCGAGATTTCGTACGTCTCGTTCTCGGTCGTGGGGGCCATCTGGGCGACGATGGTCGGGTCCATATGCTCGACGCCGGGCGCGGATAGGAGCTCGTGGATCTCGTAGCCACGCTCGTCGATGGAAGCGCGGTAGTAGCCGTCGGACAGGCCCTCGGGTAAAACGAAAGCCGCGGCGGCGGAGATGAGGAGGGGGAAGATAGTAAGCATTATGGATGTTTGAGAGATGTAGAGGGTTCGAAAGAGGTTGTCGGGTAAGGATTTAACTTGATGGTTTGATGACTTGAGCAACAGCAATGGAGCAGACGGCCAGCTTTATACAACTTTGGACTCATCCTCCTCCAGAGTCAGGGCAGCATTGTATGGTTACACCTAGACTTGGTAATAGCACTCGCTTGGGCTCAAGTCTCGGTTCATGCTGGGTAAATAGGAAGGCGAGAGCGGAGTAGCGTTGTTAATAGTAGCATATAGGCCGGACCGAGCCACTAGCATCCGTGCATCCGGCTCGGTTGGGGTCAATTCTTCCGGATGTTAGCGGCGTTTTTAAAAATAGATATACCGGGGGCGCCTATTGGCTAAACTGGAAATGTGGCGGGACTACAGTCTACGGGTCCACTAAAAGGAAGGAGTAGCGCAACTGGCTAATGAATAAGAATTCCTTATTACTACAACAATCAAAGTTAAGAAAGAAGCCACTATTAGCGCAATTCCTCAATTGATATTTGAAAGATGTTATAGCGAAGACTGTAATACCCAGACGTAGGAGAGCTACGTCAGCCTCATCTAAAGATATCGTGAAGATGGCATACAATATTGTTCGAAGCAAGCGAAATAATTTTCAGTCGAACGGGAAAACACATAGTGGGGGCTATTTTAGGTCGGTTAGGGTATTACTTCCTTTCGTATTCGCTACACAGATAGTCTTTCAAGCCGAGTACCGACACCCGTCTAGATTTGCGGCCCTATAGGCTATAGGCGCCTAGATTATGATAGAAGCGGCTCGGACATCACAACACGGCATGTTCCCGGTGCTTTGGTTCTATTCTAATCAGTACTGACTTAGTGTCAACCGTCTCGAATTCTACTAGCTAGCGTGTTAGCGTAGGGCTCTGTCCTAATCCGGGGCGTACATAGACATGTCGGCTAATTAGCTACATTAAATACCGCTTCCCCAGCCGAATGCTTACTATATAGTTTGGGCGATAAGCCCCGGGGCTTTAACGGTTTCGTTTGCAAAGAGGGAGTAAGGAGTAGGGCGTATAGAAAAATAGAATTTATAGGCACTATAAGTAGGTGCGTATTAGTACGGGCTATATGAGTAGATGTAAAGAAATTATGCTAATTAAGCGTTCTGTATGTGACTATGCGTGACTTTTACCACTTAGTAAATTATCTTTACCAGCTTCTCGGCGTTATTCCTACCAAAGTCGCGTATAGTTAGGGTAGGGCGCATATACGAGTGGGCGGTATATTCTAGTGGGTCTTCGCCCCCAAATTCTACGCTCGAACTATTTTCTACCATTAGCGAGTATTTAACCTTTAACTTCCAGGCTAAGATCTAAGACGAATTACAGCACCTACCATTAAAAGGAATTATAGACTATAGAAACGGCTTATATGGCCGAGAATAATTGAAAAGCGTGTTTTGAGATGTAATACCCTCTTTAGATACGATCCCCAAATTTTCGCAGGATGTAGGATTTTCGAGCCACGGCTAAGCCCCGAAATCGTACCTCTTTCCCGTAGCCACTTACTCGGACGCGTAGGATTAATACGATAGCCTCTCGCTACGTCTAAGGTCGTACTGCTTGGTTGCACCTCCATGGCAGGCTCCGGGTAGCGGCCTATCTCTCGTCGGCAAACACATTGGCTAACGCCCCGACCTTATGGACTGATTGTGGAGGAGGCAGGATTTACGGTATGTATTGGCTTCGTCGCCGGTATGCGTGCGTATGCAGCGCCAACGGTGTGCCCTACATGGTGCACTTAAATTCTTTTCCTTGCCTTGTATGGCACCTTAGCGGCTATGCTTACGAAGAACTGCAAATGTTTAGTGGAAGTGGGAATTCAAGACTGGTAGAACGGTAATATTCTGGGATACGGTCTTCACTACGCAAAAACGCCGGCCTAAAAGTTGCATAGAGTTGGACCTTTAAGGACGTAGATACTTGTAATGGCCGTAGGATGAGTGAGGTGTAACGGCAGGCCTCTACCTCTAAGGATCCAAACACTAAAGAGGGTGGTAAGCCGTGTAGGGTTTAGCTTGAGTGGGTACAAGAGAGGGTGAGCGAGAACGAAGTGAAGAACACACGTGACTAAGCACTGCGTGCGAAGGCCGTGTTACCAATAGAGTCTAAATTCTATTGTTGAAGTTGACCACGAAGGGTCAAGGGTCTAGCTAAGAGAGTGTGCTTATATACTATAGGAAAGCTATGACAATCTAGTGTTGCTCTATGTAGCCGTGGCTACACTGGGCGACAGTTGCTTTATGTCGCCCGGGCTCCTGAGGGCGACATGTGGGTCCTGGTGGATCATCACGTGTTTGATCACGTGGGGATTCCTTTTCTTGCGGGGCTTTTTTATGAGCCCCTTACTTTTCTACATCCTCTGTGACGGCTGCGCCGTAACATGAGGCTACTGGCCGAAGAATATGCTGCCAGAAGCTTGATAAGGTAGGCCATGTCATGTTTTAGTTCGTATATAACACTTATAATTGATAGTGTTCTGATAAGTGTAATGGATGTTAGACCCGGGCCGCTGGCGTTATCGCTGTCTGTTGGTAATGGACCATTGTTCGGCAACGAGGGATTGCCGAGTCGATGTTAGGAATACGGCGAATAAAAATCTTATATACGGAACCTCGGCTCTCGGTACATCGGGCTGCCATCTGTTATTCATCTAGAGTTTTTAAGAGAATGTGCTTGAGCAAGTTTAAGGTATATCTTCGCGCTAGGAGAAGTCGCATTCTCGTGCTTATAGAGTTAGGAGGCTGTGCGTACTGCGGATGGCGGAGTGGGCGCTACGGAGTACGTGGGGGGAGGTGTGGGTGGCGGTTCGAATTTCGATACTGGGGTTTGTGTGGCGGGGGTCGGCAACACTTCCGGTGCTTGCGCGTGCATAGGAGTTGGCTATGATGGTGGCGGTGGCGGAGGAGGCGGATAACGATGATTCGGTACTTATCACGAAGGGTGTAAGCTTCTTTTATAGCCGTGACTTCGATAATCAGTCGACTATCTAGAATTGGATGAACAATACAACCGGAATGAATTCTGGGAGGATTTACGCGAAATTTTAAAAGCCAGCATCTAGATAAGGACTTGCAGACGGAATTTCCCCCCGTATTCGATAATATTGAAGATAGGAGAGGGTCTTAAGAGAAAGCAGAAAGCTACGCATTTCTCCCAGCCTCGGAAAAGAGGTTAAGAAAATGTTGGATTTTACGAGTGAAGAGTTGTGAGGTTAGAAAAGAGAGTAGATTCTGCCTGTCTCTTGAGGGACAGGTGATTTTTTTTTTATTGTATTAACGTCTATCTGTACTAGCTTTATAGCCAGTCTTGCCTCCCATAGGGCTTGTTAACGGGTGGAGTAGCCACCTTTTCGCTGGACAAATGAGATCCTCCACTTCCTATCTAATTTTTATCATAAAACCTATTATTCACGGTTCCTCGTATCTCCCCCGGAACACCGCCGTTGATTCAAGGAGGTCTTGAAAAAGAAACCACCCCGTTGGTCCGAGGAGGTTCCTAATCTTCTCTGCCCTCGTAGCAGTTCCTGGATACTCCCAGCCCGTTGCTAGGCGGCAGTCGATAAAGTGCCATTGCGCCTTCTTAGCGCCGCATTTGTAGGTAAGTTCTGCCTTTTCATGCCCTAGGCGTCTGTGATACTCGGCGAAATCCCCGTGGCCGGTTCTTTCGGCTAGTAGTCGGTGCAGTGTCTGCCTTGATAGCGCTAGCTCGGGGTTCCTTCCCTTTCTTATCTTAAGGCCTAAGTGTCGGTAGGCTGGTGTTTGGTGCTCCTCCCACCAGGCCTCGAAGACTCGCAACCTCTCCTCCCTGTTTCTCCGCCTTGCCCAGGATACCGTTGCCGGCCCCTGTTCGTTGTTCTGTAGACCGATGGCTGCCTTCGCTAGCTGATCGGCCTCCTCGTTTCCCGTAATTCCCATATGACCAGGGCACCACCTAGTCTCCACTGGGATTCGGAGTTCCTGTCTCATGCTCTTTAGTCTCATGAATTGGCTTTGTAAGCTGGCCGGGGTGTGCCCGTCTATGCCCTATATGACTGAGGTATTGTCTATGCATAGCGTGACTTTCGTAGCCTGTAGGACTTCTGCATTAGCAGCCGCCCACGCGAGTCCTTCTACTGCGCCTCGGATTTCCGCGTTAAACACCTCCGCCTTGTTTAGGCTTCCGCTTTGGGTGTGGATCCGCGCGCCGTGTCTGTAGGCAACGAAGGCCCAGGCGGTTTTCGAGTCCATGCTCGAGCCGTCCGAATAGATATGTATCGTTCCCGGTGGGTCTTGTTTCAGTGATTCTATAAATTCCTTTGCTCCCCTCTCTTTTCCCTGCGTTGTCCTTTGGGGGGTATTGATGTAGCTCTGCTGTAGGAGCTGGGGTCTTTCGCATTCCTCTTCAAGCTACGCCATTCTCTACAGCCTTGTGACCTTTGGCTTTGAATTAAGGGTCTTTGGAGCTGAACCCCAGCGTCCTCTTATAATCATTGTCCGCCCAACGAGTGGGTGTGCCTTGTCTAACAGCCGTAAACGAAGTGATGCTCTTCTCTGGATCTGCTGTAGTAGCACGCTTGCCGGTGGGATCCCTGTTTCGCGGTGGAGTACCGGGATCGGGGTCGTTCTCCATACGGGTATTACAGCCCAGGCTGCTGTTCGTAGCGCCCTGTCTATAGTCGCCATATGGTACGAATGCCTCGGTACTACCGTCCTAGTAGTGTATGGTATTGGCTTTGTTGTTCCTTCATACCAGACTTCCGCGCCATACGTGGCGGCTGGGATCATGCATGCGTGCGCGGCCTTTGCCGCTGCCGCTGGGGGCATACCCTTTATAACCCCATTTAGGCATCGGAGGTGGGCCGCTACTCTACTACCTTTAGAAGCCCATACTTCGGCGTGATGCTTGAAGTTAAGCTTTTGGTCAAAGTAGACTCCTAGCCATCTGACTGGCTTTTCTTTAGGGTGGATTACCGTCTCTCTTACTTGGATTGGTTCCGATAGTGCCAGGGACCTGCTTCTAGTGAAGTGGATAAGTTAAGAAGGAGGTCGGTAGGCTTGTTTATATACATAAGTGATAACTAAATAACCGAGGGAGTGTAGATATCCGAAGAAGTGTTGATCTGAGGATATTGGGCATGATTGATGCCTTCCATGTTTCCGTGAGAAGATTCGAGAAAATGAGTGATACCTGAGGAAGTAAGGAAATAGTCTAACAGATTACTAGTAAACTATTGAATAGTTCGAAACATTACATTCCGCTCTAAAGTGAAGGAGAGAGAGAGAGAGAGAGGAAGAGAGAGAGAGACAGAGAGAGAAGGAGGTCAGTCTTTGCTATGAGCACACCATACGCCTAGCATCTTGATCAAACATATCGATGTCTTGCTCCGACAACCCAATACTATGTCGGCTTACATGGAAATGAGCGAGTCCACGGAACCTACGCAATGCAGTAATAGGCATCTGATTAAGCCAAGAACTTCCCATGTGATTGTGAATCATAACCTCCACAGTGCGTAGGGCTCCGGCTGTCTGTCGAAGCATCTCAATTCCAGTACTCTGGACAACGGAGATCTTTCGATCTTCACTTAGGATTACCAGAACGATAATACGGCGAAGTTGGCTAGATTCATCCCTCAAAAAATTAAGGAATGCAGACAACTCAATTGCTTCCACGTAGAAGCAGTTGTGACGTACGAAGAAAGATCTGGCTTCATAGCGTATTGATCTTGAGACCCAGAATAAAGCTTGTGCTTCGAGTGGTCTATCAAAGGACCATCCCCGCTCCTTCGGGTCCAGTGTGGATCGATGTACCAATGCCCCGTGCCTGTACATAACCAGAAATCCTTTGAGGAATAGCAGTTCATATATTATGATTCGCACATCTTCAGGCAAAGTGTTGAGATCAGGCGGATGACTGTTGCGGTAAACGCTGGGGGAAGCCGGGAGGACGCGGTCAATTATGGGATGGGTTGGAAGGAAGACTTTTGGTTCCTTTGCACGGGGACTGAGCCCAAGAAAATCCCAGAGGTGGCCTAGGAAGTGACGGTCATTGGACCTGTTGGTGTAAAATTCGAGGTTGTCGAGACTGGCGTATACAGCGGGGTGCTGATTTGGTGCTAGCCACCGGCCGAACTGAATCCAGCGAAAATGGGCATTGCCTTTCTGATCAAGAACTATTTTCTCAGCAGCTTCAGCACCCGTTCCAATCTCATCGGTAACGCATTGGAGATTGAGGTTATGTACAGCTTGGGCGGTGCTTGCGATCTGATCGTACAACTTCCTCCTTGTCTGAATGCTGAAATGTTTGAGTGGAACGGACTTGAGAGAATCCGACCCATATGATGGCTCGATCCAGTCGTAAAGTATTCCGCGGATATCCTGTGCAAATCGATTGGACCGGATTAAGCCTCGGAGTCTTGGAGCATGAATACGAGAGACGTTTTCGGATTTACTCATTGTTTGCCACATTGGAAGTTCTTTCGCGAGAAGTCCGGCACATCGAGGTACAACACATCCATATTGACAGCCTCGGACCAGTACTTTGTATCTGTCAGGTCCCAGGGGGGCAACGACCTCAACTTCGCCCCACGTGTATAATGGTAGATCAGGGATGTCGACGTAGTGGCCGGGGCTTTCACCAACTGGAGGTCCTTTGTGTATATCGGTAAAGTAATCATCCTTCGTCCGATCGATAGAGATGTACCATATATGGCGGTGTGTCTCCAGGCTGTTTCCAAATGCTTCAGTCTTTTCGAACCATGTAGAACTCGTGATAAGCTTGATGACCGCTGGAAGGCGCCTTTTTAGCAGGGCTTGATCCCCACCCTCTTGATAAATTCGGAGTGTGTCCGGGAAATGTGTTCCTCTCATCAGGAGCACGAAATGCCGACTACCCCATCTGAAGGAAAGGCACAGCTCGTCGATCGTATGGGCGTAGTATAGAGATGTAGGGGTTGCGACTGGATAGAGCCAGCTGGTATCGAGGGACTGTTCGAGTTTGTATGCTTCTGAAAATGACACGGATTCTTCAAATTGAAAAGCCATTATGATTTTCAGATGGAGAACGAGAGATAACCACGAAATTTGAGGAGAGTGAGTTGTAACGACGAATTATCGAATGTGCAGTAGATAAGGTAGGGTTAAAAGTGTCTGGGAGAACGCGACGAGGAAAAAATAATAACTAACGAGTAAACAATGTCCGACCCAACGTTGATATTAGGTATGACAACCGGGCTTCGTCTTGAAGACTCATCAGGGACTACTCTCAATGTGATATTTATACCAGTGATCTGGCGAAAGACCGCCCGGCTCTACACGCTTTAGAATGTGACTAAAGAGAGCCGGGTGGGGACTTCTGCTAGTTTTCCACTGCTGTGCCGCCGGGGAAGCGGGAGCTATGTTGGCGTGGGGCTGCGTGCGTCTCCATTACCGCCTGCCGGGGGGTAGACCCCCGGTTATATTGTGCCCTGTTTCCAATTCCAGTAAACACTGGCAACCTACTGCTTCCTTTGAGTCAGATCCGTTGGGACGACCAGCCTGCCGGGGTAGGCAGCCAATCCCTCAGGCCATCTCCTGCGGCGCAGGAGAAAAGGCTCGCTAAAGGCTGTCTTCCTGCCTGAGCTTCGCCGCATCGCCGCCCCGAGGGCCGCACTCAAGCAGCTACTGGTCAGAGAGGGTGGAAAGGGTCACCAAGCCCCTAACCGAGAGGCCCAAGATTATCGCCGGGTAAGTTAGGGCCGACGTACGTTGGACTGAGTGCGTGAAGGTGCTCCAATCCACCCCAAACTCCCATAGGTCATAGAGCACGGCTGGGAGACTATCTCTACTATGAGTCACATTAAGATCCGACCGCTGTGTTACACCTCCGGCCGGCTTTTCCACCAGTTCGTCGTCGACGGGTACGCCGCCTTCGAGGCCAACAACCTCGTCTAGCTCCGCAATAATCAGGATGGCCTCCGGGCTCACCGCTACTCCGGCTTTATGGACGCCTCCGCCTCCGACGGTACCGCCCCCGACGGTACCGCCCCTGCCTCCGGCGTTGGCGTCCACGTGATCCCACCGTTCTCCTTCGTCGGCGGTCCCCGATACATGCGCGAGCGGCTAATGGACGCCTTGGCCCTCGCCCGTAGGTTTGACCACCCAAGCCTCTTTATCACCGTCACCTGTAATCCGAGGTGGCCCGAGATCCTTGCGCGGCTCAGGTTCGGTTAGATGACGACCGATAGACCCAATATCGCTGTCGCAGTCTTCCAACAGAGGCTAGGGGTGGTGACGGACGACTTAACAAGTAGACGCCCGGGTAACTCTAGCGGCATCTTCGGCAGCGTCGCCACCTATACCTGGGTGGTCGAGTTCCAGAAGCGCGACCTGCCCCACGCCTACATCCTGCTTATTCTCGAGCCCTCCTTCTCTATTCGATCCGCGGCGGATGTCGACGCCTGCTGTAGAGCCGAGATACCGGATGGCTCCATCAAGCCGGATCTGTACCGTCTGGTCTCGGACCACATGCTCCACGGTGCTTGCTCTGAGGATACAATGCCCCTCCTGCCCTGCTGCCAGACCGACCCGCGCTCTTGCCGATTCAGCTTCTCTAAAAGCTTCCTGGAGGAGAGCTCCCTGGGTACCGATAGCTATGCTAACTATTGCCGTAGGGACAACAGTGTCACGATTTACAAGAGACGGGGCCCGACTGCTCCTCTTACTTCGTACACTAACCGCGACGTCGTTTCCTACAACGCGCTCCTTTTGAGCCACTACCGGTGCTACTGTAACGTCGAGGTCTGCTACAGCATTAAGGCCTACAAGTACATCTTCAAGTACGTCTTTAAGGGCGTTAATAGGGCTACCGCGGAGCTAAGCGCCGGCGATGGCGGTAACGGTGGCCCCGTCGACGAGATACGCTAGTACGTTGACAGCCGTTACTTCTTCCGCTTCTCCGTTAACTCTAGGTACCTGGCCGTCGTAAGGCTCGCCCTATACGAGCACGAGTAGTAGTCGGTCCTCTTCCACGCTGTCGGTTTGGTCCGTGACGAAGCGTCTCAACCCCAAGTACACGTCGATCGCCGGGCGGGCGCGCCGGGCGCCGATTGCCGGAATGTGGGGATGGCGAGACGGGCGATGGCGGCGCTACTGGCGTTCGAGGACGGGGTGCTCCATGGCGGCCTGGTGGAGCCGTGGGCCGAGAGCGACGACGTGGTCGCCATGATGGCGTATATGGCGGGGCAGAGAGAGACCGACCGATCCTACGTTCCGGGCTTCTTACAGGCGCTCGATGACCTCTATGGCTCGTATCAGTTTCTAATTCAGGACTATGACTACCGCGTCAATCTCCGCCGGCGAGGAAGGGGGTCAGAAAATATAGCGGCATTGGTGCGCTGCGGGGGCGGAAAAATCTGGTTCCTGAAGGACGAGCTCGACGAGGAGGTCGCCGCTAAGAACGAAAGCGTGGCTGCCATCGAGAAACAGCTGGATGAGCGGGAAGGTGAGGACGATGACGACTCCGATCGTAACGCGGCTGCTAATTACGGCTCAGAGGATGACTCAGAGGACGACTTGGACGACAAGCTGTATTAGTTACAGTTCGATATCGAGTTCCTAGAGCAGTACTATCCGATCACGACGCGCTTGACATTGCTGCAACGCCTTCTCCTACTCTATAGGGATGTTTGCATAGTCTGCAAGGCAGTAGGCAGGCAATCCAACCATAGCATCCGTACCTGTGCTGATAAGAAGTCTCGGAACGCCCAAGCGGAGCTGTTGTGGGCTGAAAAGGCCATCCACTTTAATAGGAACCTTGGTTATCTTCGTTGCGGCGTCCCTAGCGAGATCTGTACTCGGTGGAAGGAGAAGAAGCGCGGAAAGGAGCTGTTCCAGCTTATTAATCTCCCCGGCCGGTGCTGCTTCGAAGGCGTTGCACTAGTGTCGAACTTGCAAAAGTACGACGCCGCACTATTACTAGTGCGTGCTATTATGCCTTATATGCTGACAACTGGAGACAATTTACGGTATCAAATATTGTCAGACTATTTCCTTACTACCTCAGGTATCACTCATTTCTCGAATCTTCTCACGGAAACATGGAAGGCATCAATCATGCCCAACTTCCTCGGTTATACTATGCTGTCATTTATGTATATAAGCAGACCTATTTACCTGTCTCTCAAGAGACAGGTAGAATCTACTCTCTTTCTAACCTCACAACTCCTCACTCTCAAATCCAACACTTAGCTAACGATTTTATCATACGAATGTCTGTTTCCCTCTAATTGGAGTACGGTACGAGGCCCGCCATGGAGCGCATGCTCGAGGCAATCCTCGATGCTCGGGTGCGTATAGCAGTGTGTATAGCTTGGTGGGACGTCCATTGCTTGCACGGTAAAAAGAGACTGGCGAACCGTAAATCGTAAACCTTGAGTGCTGGGAAGCGCTATTATACGATGGATCAGCCAAGCGCGCGGCCTTACTATGCACACGAGAACGCATTAACCCTAGCAAAGCGCCGTTGAACGGAGCATTTCATAGGCCGATGTATCGTTTCGGGGGAATTCTTATTCCGCGTCTCGCCTTAATCCCAAAGTAGTAGTATCTCCGGAACTCTTTTAGCTCGGAGCATTCCGGAGGTCTCGGACTTGGTTCGGGGCCTCAAGATTCTCTTATATGTGGGGCTCTCCGTCCGTCACCTTCCGTTTTACCGTAAACTTGGTTAGTAACAGGGAGAAAGCATCACGTCCGGCGGTTACTTATATTCGATCCTTAACATATCGGTATCACGTCTGTTCAACTCCAGGGCGCAGCTTCACGAGGCTTGGCGAGCGTCGCAGATACAGGTAGGATAAGGAGGTAGATCTGGCTTAGGTCTGCCGGGATCCTTCTAACCGGACCAAGACGACGTTCCGTCTGGCATTGGACGACGAGTGCCTACAAGCGTCGGGATATTCCACGTCGGATGGAATGGGGGATTAGAAGAGACGTAGAACTGAGAAGAGGAAGGAGTCTTACAGGCCACCACGCAGAAAAATCTAGCGGAAAACCAGGTCTTCCCTGGAAATACAGACACACCGGGCGGCACCGGGCAATCCGGGGATCATTGATTATCTTCACAGAGAAGCTGGGGGAGGCACTACAAGAGGCATAGGAGGTGTCAGATCAGGACTTATTTGATAATGTATTAGGTAGTATGAAAAGGAGGTATGAGGCAATAATTGCTGCAGAAGGCTGGCATACCAAGTATCAATGAAAAACCAATGCTACGGGCTTTCTCCCCATTCAATTTTGATCTCCTGAATGTTACGGACCTGCCTGTTTATAGAGTTGTTGGGGCACGATCAGCCATCGGGCTGATCATTGCTATGACTTTGACTAGTCAACTGGCGGAGATTTGGCGCAATGCCTTGCGGTACTGATTGAAATCCAACACATTCGGCCAAGTCGTAACACTACTAAAGTCTCGTCGGACATTATTCAATTTAAACCTCCTTATGTGTACTTAGGCAGAGGAAAATAGCGTCGCCTCTGAACCATTTAACACCATCTCTCCTTATTGCACTTATAAGCTCTCCGGGCTGAAGCTCTCTTTGCGACAAGGTCGATTTTAGGTCATACAAGCGTATCGGGACTAGAATGTCGGACTCTCGGGGTGTTATCGTTTGAAGATGTTTGAGACGGACAAAATAGAATCCCATATATGGTAGCTATGCTTCTTATCAGGATATTGCCATTTAATAATGAGTTATCCAGTCGTGCTTACCTCAACCTCCTCGAAGAGACTACGCACAAGTGGCTTCAGTTTGGTGCGGTCCGCCACTGAGATCTCCTCGTTACCCTCTTTTTCAATCCAGTCACAGCTATCTAGCTCTTTCGTCAGACTCTCCAAAGTCTGTCCCGATACTTTGTTCATGTGCGCTTGGGGTTCTCGCTCGCTATCCATGGTGCGTGTCGGTGGTGTTTAGAGGCGACGTGGAAGATCGAGGATCTAACTCAGTTTGAACGGATTATTTATGTTCCATCATGGCCCGTACGCCCAGACACTTGCCGCCCGAGCGCCAGCGCTCGTATTGCGTACTACAGCAAGAACAGAAAGATTTTATTAAGGCTGGCTTTGCCTCGCTTTATGTCGGCATGCTACGTAATGATGTATCCCTGAGCGAGTGCTCTTTGCAACCTGCTAGGGCCGTTACGGGATCATGTCCGCACAAGGCAGAGATACGAGCGGCCTAAAATCTACTCCGTCACTATCACACCTCCATGCTGTGGTAGAGCACCTTCCTTCGATGCTTTAGGCGGATGGGGCTCTTGTTCGGCAAGATGCGGCATGTATGTGGCTGATTTGGCACGCTATTGCGACGTTGCCTAAAGATGGGCCAGCGTGAAGTCCAGGCGATCCTGGTAGATAAGTATAAAAGCAAGGGGCGCGAACTCAAAACAGGCGTCTAGGGGGATTTACAGTATGCATAAACCGCCCAAGTCTGGCATATCATAGTGGGAAACTATATAACCAATAGATGCGCCTTCACCTCGTTTGTACGGATTACTTCCATGCCCCCACTTCTCCTGGCGCCATCCTGCCGCTCTGAATTATTGGTCCTGTACAAGCAGCTTTCGCCGCTAAAGGATTTATAGGCCCTACCATGGCGGAGCCCAGTACCGGCCCTGCGCTAATCACGCTACGACCAGGTTGCTGATCCTATTTACTCGTTTTAGGACTAACGTTCGGCGTGTCTTCGCTCTCGCAATCGTTAACCTATCAAACGCTTATCTAATAGGTTCAGCTCTCAGCTAGCAGGCAAAATACTCGCCAAGCACTCTAGATACCGTCGAGCTTCAGCGAACGCCCGGCAGTACGGAGCTTCATCCGATTGGCTGGTACACGAACCGCTTTTCTAATTTCGCAACTTTATAGCTCTCGTTTGTACGTAGACTCTCACCATGACCGCAATGCCGCTGCCCGCGCGTAGTATCTCCGACACGCCCTTATCGGCCAAGAGCCGCAGATTCAGCCCCTACGACTCTACTGCCGGCCGTACTATCCCGACGGTGCGCTCCGCCCGCAAGCACCGGATCAATCGGTAGATCCCAAGCGGTGACTTCGTGTCTCCGATAGCCTGATTTCCTATCACCTTGATCCGGCTCTTGTCTGCTCGTACGTAGTATACATCCTACCGGGCTCCGGAGATAAGGACTACGAGCAGGGTTGGTAGATTCGCGTTGGGAAAGAGGCGGCGTAGATGTTCAAACTGCACGGCGGTTCAATTGCAAGGTGCACTTTTGCGGTGCTTTCGCTGCCGTCGGGGTTTTGGTCTCGAAAGATACCGCGATGGGCCGGGTACGGAGGGGAGGATACGCGGTCTGATTGATGGACTACTCAAGTCAGAAAACGGAGAAAGAAAACAGAATTGCTGGGACTAAAAAGATAGGCAGACTTGAGGCTGTACGCTATATACGAGCTTAACGTGCGTCTGATTTTGTCTCTCATGGCTTCTGATGGCTTAGTACACATAGCGTAGTCTACCATCTTGCCGTTAAATGGTCGGGCTCTAGCACCGTCTGGGCGAGGCTCTTAATGGCGACGCATTGGAGCTTGTGCGCGAGGACGATGAGCGCGACGGTAGCGAGAAGACAGGGGCTTCAACTACGTTCACCGTCGTTCTCATCTAGCTGGCTGTACCACGTCAACGCGACATCCTTCAGGCGGTCGAGAGGGCCTACCGATGTATACGTGCGCACGCGATGTGGCTTTAGCGAGCGCGTCATCGCCGTCGTGGCCTACCTCTAGCGCCTGCGCTGCTGCGAGCAAGTTGTACCGCTTTATAGAAGATGGCGACGGCGGAGACTTGGGTATGCGGTTTACGGTAGTCGGGCGCAGGGGACGCCAGCTGTCGAGGGCAAGGCGTTTCGTAGGCGCGCTAGAGGGATGCGAAGGAGAGTAGTGGGCGGCTTCGACTTGGTAGATCCAGTTGGTAATTTGGTAGAACTCGGACGCTCGTGATTTGTATCATATCGATGTAAGACATGTGGATAACGGCCTGCCACGCATCCCAATCGTAGTCCAGACGGACCTTAGTAGTGACAAAGGCGGCGAGCTGCGCGTCGGCGGCAATATGGCGGCCTAGGGAGCGTAAGCATCTCCCATAGTAAGTACCGCGGCGGCGGGCTGAGGGTGGCGTCGACGCAGTGAGAGAGGGGTGGCGAGGGAGGCAGAACGGGCGAACGCACATAGCGGCGGCGTTAGTATTAGTAGTAGAGGAATTAGAGGTGCTACTAATGCCTGGGCGGGCCACACGTGTCGACGCGGCAACGTCATTGCGGCGTGATCGAACATTGTCGTCTTTTTAACGCTGTGACTGGTTGGGATCGGAGACCCTGACCCGGGCCTCATACTGAGCACCGAGACCCTTCCCAGCGGAGTGGTACAAGTACTAGGTCTTAAGACGGCGAAAGAAAAAGATGCGCGGTAGCCATATATATAGAAGAGGGGACAGCTGAATTAAAACAGTTCCAGTCATGGTCTAGAATATTCTTCTGGTTTAACCGCATATGGAATAGCGCGGGGCAAATAGCTTGGCAGTAGCTGGACTAATGTTTTCAGCTGCACTTGGGCGGAAGCTGATTTCACTAGTGACTGTACAAGAGGAAAGGAGAGAAAGAGTGCGAGGGGGCGGATATATGCTCGCGCATTGATCCTGGTAACTAAAGCTTAGCAGGCGCGGCGGTGGGCGACCTTGTCCGGCTTCTCTCCTGACCCGTGGCTGCCTGCCGCTAGGGTTTGCTGCCTAAGAGGCCTAATAGCTGATTGGCTGTAGCGAAGCCCTTCGGAGCCCTAAAGCCCCGCATAGCCTGGAGACGTCAACCTACTCCTTTGCCTTCACGATGGCCACCGGCACGGTTGACGGCCATACACGTTTCTACGGGTCTCTTCCGCTCAACCCACTGTCGAACGAAATCAGACTCCTGCGCATTCTTCCAGGTCAAGATGATCAGATGGTTGTTTGTACGCTGAGAATTGTTTCGCTTAACGAGAATCCGTTTTATGAGGCTCTTTCCTACCATTGGGGAGACGCAGCCATCTGCAGGCCAATTATTGTTTATAGCGAGACTGCACAAGAAAACCACATACTGAATGCCACTGCCAATTTGGAAGCGGCTATACGACATCTTCGGCTCCCGAATCATCCCAGAACAATCTGGGCCGATGCCATATGCATAAATCAGCGGGATCACGACGAGAAATCCAGACAACTACCCCTAATACGTAAGATCTACGCATCGGCTACCGAAGTTATTGCTTGGTTAGGGGAATCGGATGAAGACTCCAGAATGGCAATGGACCACGTGCGAGAATTGACACGTTGCCCGAATCCAACGCGAGAGATGCTGCATGCATACAACTTCACAGCACATGCGACGCTCCCAACTCTCACTAAGAAACCGTGGTGGGAGCGAGCGTGGATCATCCAAGAAATGACAGTTGGAAAAGAGCCTTGGTTCCTTTGTGGGCGGACGTATATGTCTTGGTGGACCTTTCGCCAAGCTGCCGAAAACCTTGGTCGGATGGATCCCTTGGTGAAGCGCTTCATGGATACTAAAGCTTACTACAACTTGTGGAGAGCCCCATGCGATAACTTCCAAACCAGGATAAAGAAGTTCAGCGCCATTCGACAAAGCTATGAAGTCTTTAACGAGCTTCCACTTCTCTGGCTCATCTATCAAGCCAGTGGTTGTAAGGCAACTGACCCACGGGACGTAATTTGGTCTTTGCATGGGCTACTCTCGAAGAGCACTCAAAGTCTCGTATCCCCAGACTACAAGAACAAATCAATTGGCGCTGCGTTCGAAGAAGCATGTATCGCAAACATAATGGAGAGCGAAGACTTAGATGTGTTGTCGTTTCCTTCCAATCGCCACTCCTGGTCTCCATTCCCAGCTCCTAGTTGGGTACCGAACTTTGCTGGCTTGGACCAGGTGATTTCACGTTATCCTCTCATGCAACCTGTTCTTGGCGGTCCTTTCCGCGCATCTGGAGCTGATACACCAAGGGCTTAGATAGCGCCCGGCTTGATTGGCCTAAAGGGATTTGTTGTTGATAGGGTTAAGAAAACCCTTCAGTATGATCTTCACAGCTTGGACCCAAAGTCTATGGCAGAATTATCTTCAACTATGTTGCCAAGCCTCTTGCAGAGATCTCCAGATCCTAGGCAGCTGCTTGGTCGATATGAACCAATTTGGAGAGTCCTGGTTGCAAATATCGGCAATGAAGGGCAGCACCCAGCACCAGAAGACTATGGAGAGAGGTTTGCCAAAATTACGGAACTGTCGAACGGTGCGAGAAAGTAGACGCCGCTGGTCTTCTCATTGTTACTATAGAATCGTGCTATATAGAAGTAATGATCGGATTTATGGAAATGTGCATAAGCAGGATCGACAAAGAGTGTAAGAGTTAGTGTATGGTGCAGCAAGTAGTAAGACGCATATAAAACAAAGGGATAAAAACACGTGATTGCGGGGCAATGTGGTTGACAGGAACTCACACCCAGAAAACTGTCTTCATATGAAGTTGAGGAACACCGATCTTTCATTTTCCCATATTCGTCAAGGATGTCGAAAACGAGTCTCGGGAGATCTTTGTTTCTTACAGAGACGGGATTCCTAGTCCTAGCTGACTCCCAAGTTCGTAAGGGCGATACTGTGGCCATTCTCTATAGAGGTAAGCTCCCGTATATGTTAAGGGAAGCTGGAGGTTTCTATACCTTGCTTGGAGAGGCGTATATTCCGGGTATCATGGAAGGGGAAATGATGGCGATGAAGAAGATATTCCCTCACTTACACTTCTAGTGTCCTGAGAGACAGTTCTAGGTACGGTGAGAATAAAGACGAAATCCAATAAAGAATTTTCCCTCATCAGATAGAGACTGGCTCTAGTAGTACCCCAGCTATTTGAAGCTATCAAGAGCTCATCCTTATCTTTAACAGCTCTTGATAACCACACCTCCCCCATACGAATTTTATTCGTGCGACGGCGGGCTTGATACAAGATACACCACGCGATTCCACTGGAGTCGCGGGTCGGAGTCCATGCGCAGAGGATTTGGTCCGCGGCAGAATTCTAATATTCCTCCGACCGCCCATTCACGGGCTAGATAATGCCCAATCAGAGTAGAGAGGACGGGAAAGAGGGCTGCTGTCATGATCTAACATGAGACATGGAGAAACTCCTGTGCCGCAGGAGCTTGCTTGCTAAGACAATGTCATAAACTGACATGATACTGGATCGTTGGGTGATCGTACTGTGAACCGAATGGTTATGGGAATTGGCTCTCGTTCCCATTCTCTCTACTCTAATTGGGCTAGCTCCATGTTCGGATAAAGCCTATGCGCGAGCGGTCGGAGGAACACTAACATTCTACCGTTAACCGGTTCTGCTGCACGGTCGTGCGCAGCCGTTTGCGATGGGACTCTTGTACTAAGGCGACACATGTGGGTATAGCAAGGGACCTTATCGTTGTAATATCTGCTCTAGAGGCTAGCGTTAAATTTATGACATAGCGCAAGGTCGACGCTTTAATGCATTCTCAACGATGACTCGGGTTTCAGCAACTCGCGGGAGGGGGATCTGCGAGCGCATAACTCATTCGTTGGTCAAAGCGGCTGGGCGGGTAGCTGATGCTATTATTGCCGAACAACAAGCAACACCCACTTTCAACGATGGCTACCCTTCCTCGCGCGCCAACCCGCCACCATCCCATCCCGACAGCGGGACGCGTGGGTCGCTTTTCAACAGTAAAACAATTACTTTTCTACATCCTGTCTACGACGATGGTAGCAACATTATCATCATACTACCCGCCCCAGATCATACAGATGGCGGCATTCATTACGAAACAGCCCGTATTGCCTACGCCATTGTAGCCAACAATCAATGGGCACAGAGCTTCTTTACCGAGACCCGGACGGGGCCACGCGTCACTGCCGGCGCCGATGACCTACTGCGCGCCGATAAGTACTACTTCCGCGTGTTAGACAATGCCGCGGGTCAGCGTTTATGCCTACCCCACTCCGCCTACGTTCTCGCCGCTCACTCTTCTAGATAAATATCCTCTCGTGCCATCGTTTGCCCACTGGCGCTTTCCGCACCGCAACCTATAGCCCTCGTGACATAAGGCGGCCGCCGCGATCCTACCTACGCCGGCCGACCGCAGGACGTGGCAGGGTGACCTGACCTCGGTGCTGTTAGCACGCGACAGATCTTGCCGCATCACAGCTCACGTTAAGGGTACGGAGAATGCACACTTGATTCCAAAGACGAAGGGATTTGGTTCGATGAGAATGGCATGTTCAGATACGCCAACGCTGTTCGCCCCGACATCCAAATGATCAATGTCCCACGCAACGCCATTTCCCTGCGCTCCGACATACACGAGATATCCGACTAGAAGCGCTTCGCCTTGGTACCCAGGAGTCTCGAGTCCCTAACCTTCGTCGTCCACGTACTCGTGGGCAACTCGCTAGACCTGGTAGACTTGTACCACGTGTCGCTTCAGCCACTGTATAATATATCAGCCGAGTACCTGTTCGCGCGCTTCGTATAGATAATCTTCTCGTACACGGTACCCTTCTTCGCGCGGAGCGTAGACCGAGTTCTAACTCTAGTCTCTGCGGGAGAATCTAGGACGATGGAGTTGGCCGGTAACAAGTGTAAGAAGTTTGCGCCGCCTCGATCGAAGTCAAGAAGTAAAAGCCCTTAGAAACGGAAGCGAGACGACTCAACTGCTACAGCTGAGGAGAGTGATTACGAGCCACCTCAAGGACGTAAGCGGAGACGTAGCTTTAAAACTATATTGTCTCTAACGTCTTCGCTCAAGTGCCACAACAGCGACTACTTCATACCGTAAACTAATATGGAGGATAGTAAACCATTGTCGAACGGTGCGAGAAAGTAGATACCGCTGTGGTTTTAAATTAAAGCTATCTAAGCTGACTATATACTACGTATTCGGAAGAACACGGAAGCTATTATAGTAACCTCGGTTGTAGTAAGAAGATAAGAAAAGGGGTAGTATAGAGACTAGTGTAATAGCGTTGAGCTAATGGTAAAACACGTGATTGCGGGCTGATGTGGTTGATAAAGTCGTTGGTCGATGTTAAATTTTGGTCACGTTGGTATTACGTGTATTTAACTTTATCGCGAGACGGTTAAGGAGAGGGCCTCCCCTACCTCCCTTACCTCTTGGCCAAGAATCCACTTATTGAACTGTCCTTATCAATATTTCAATATGAATTTTGTCAATTCTCGAATCGCTTCAGACAGCTCCGTCGCTAATTTGGTGATTCCGCTGGTAAGTGCTCGATATGTCTCGACTCTGTTCTTCGTAGGGCGTATTTTGGAGTCCTTGAGTTTGTTGCGCATGGTTTCCATACATGCGTGTAGACCCTCTAGCTGCGAAGTGAGGGAGCTAGCCGATATAGTAACGTGTAAAGTCGAAGAAATTTGTGTGGGACGGAGATAGTATATAAAAGTCGCCTTTAGAAGCTGCGTAGGCTTAAGATTTGGGCAGGACTATTCAACGCTCATCATTTTCAGCAGATAGAATTCTTGATTATAGGATTCCTTACCTGCTCTATTTAAAAGTAATATCCCTGGCCACCAAGTGGAGTTCCAAACTTGGGCGACTGGGGGTATCCATGTGAAATTGCCGAAGTCCGAGCCTCGGATGCTCCAATTGAAATGATAGCCACCTACACTTCCCAGTCCGTTATATTGCGTTCGGTAGAATCATGCGGCTAGGATAAAGCTCTCGAATGTGGAATAGCATGTATTCCGCCTTGTATATTGATGGAAAATAAGCTCAATCACCTCCGTTATGTATTATTGGATAGTATATTAGCTTAGTCATTCATTCTAAGACGTCTTGGGGATTAATACCACGAGCGTCTCGGCAACCAAGCAATCAAGTCATGGAATGATCAATCCCGACCAATTAAGCGCGAATTCCATCACATATGCAGCGTGTAGTATAGTCTGGTGGAACGCTTGTATCGCTTTCGGCAGGTCATCCGAAAGGAAGATTATACGGGCGCCTTAATAGCAATAATGAGAAGCCACAAGCGTTAGTGTAACGTATACCCTAGTTAGCGGTTTATCTATGGATGCCGGTGAAAGCCCGAACTAAGGGTTAGGTAGATCGGAACAACCTTTCACCCTCAACGTAGCTTTTAACGGCTCTAAGGCTGAGGCTTGGTACTTTAGCTATACTACTGGGTGAGAGGGCTGCCTTTTAAGTAGGTTCCCCTTCTAGGAATGTGATCGGCTTTAACAAAGGAAATATACGAAGGAGATACGCATTGCGAGTAAATCCAAGCTAGTAGGAGACTACTAGTGCTATTTAGTAACTGAATATCCCACCTGATCCTCGTTCTCCTTGATCTTCGACGGCTAGACTTCTAGTTGAGCATCCATTTTCGCAGCAACCTACCCGTCTATATCTATGCCCTGAATCATTTCCTCGATATTTGCCACTCTCCTCCTGATTTCCTGCTCCGGTCCGCAATCTAAAAAGGTATATTTTTACCTTGCTGGAACGGGGCAACGTGGCACACCTATCTCCTTAGCCCTGATCGCTAATTCGTTGAACGCGAGGCCATTAAAAGGCGGCTTAGGATACGAAATGATCCCTATCGACATCATAGCTTTCGCGATGCCACCGAAGTTCATCAGTAAGCACTGATCACTACATCTATAAGGATCCGAGTAATGTTGTAAACGCTCGTGGAGCATGCCGATGATCTGAGAAATTGCCTTATTTCTACCGGAATCGATCCGCGCTGTGTCTAGTCAGTATGAAAACGCCTATAGTAAGTTCTTAACTTGACCTTACCGACGAGGCGTTCTGGAATGACCAGGTCCCTAGGTATAAGGACTCCCTTCGCGTGCGTTTAAAATAGGCGAGTCGATTCCTTGAACAGAGTTGCTTTCTAAAAGGTTTTGGATATGAAAATCCATTTCAACAGCTCGTCTACCGAGGCTTGCGTCACGGTAGGTTGTAGGTCATTCATCTAGATCTCGGCGTATGGCCTTGTCACCTCGGAGATGTCATAGAAATCAACCGCGACAGTAAGGTTCGTGAGTGTACCGAGATCTACGGATGTTAGAACCCTGCGAGATCGGCCGTGGATGATTTCCATAAGAATACCAACAGTGAGAGGATGATCTTGAAGTGGGATTGAGAAGAGACCATTGGTATTACGTGTGGATGTTTCAAGGAACCGGTGGCGAAAAATACTACGAAAGAACGAAGATGCGAATGAGAGGTGTTTAGGTGACACACGTATGCGGAACTCGACTTCGGGGTTGTATGCGAATTGCTGGTTTATGAAGTTTGAAGGTCCTGCTGACGCCAAGGTTCCATCCGGGATCGTGTATGTCTGTGGCAGATTTGAATCAGGCCTATTTCCCACTGATTCTTCTCTTCTTATTTCATCTTCCAACGTCAATACATCCACTCCTGCCGGTGTATCTTCCGCTGTCGATGTCTCTTCTTCTACCGGTGTACTTTCCGCCGTTGCTGTCTCCTCTTCTACCGGTGTATCTTCCGCTGTCGATGTCTCCGTCATTGTCGATGCATCCTCACTCGCCGGGGGTTCTGCTTCGAATAGTGTGCTTCCGCTTTCTGGTGGCTTAGTATTTGGTTTGTCTAGTGTTTTCTGCGTGTCCGAATCGCTTTTTACTTGACCCGTTTCTGCCTAGAGGATCAACCTTCGAACCTCAAAGCTGCCAAGTCCATTTAGTAGGATGATCAACATCGCATCGCCATCTGGATCGATTACGTAGGTATAATTAAGCATGATGTGGTCCCTATGGCGATGCAATGTTAAGATGAGCAGCGAAAATAGATAGGAAGGGTTCAGTGCGCCTACGTTGTATTCAAGGGAGATGATATTCGGACAGGACGCAAGCGAGTATAAAAGTAGACAGTTACGCAGAGGAATAATAACTTGTAGTGGGAGCAAGGTGGGTGAAAGATGGCGGATACTGGATGATAGACACGTACTAAGTCAGTGCGCTGGTATGCGGGGGTTGTTACAGCAACGCTAAGCGCATAACCTACAACTTTAAAAAGGCCGCCCGTGCGAATCATCTAATCCGCACGCGCCGCTATCTCATGAATTCATTTATAATGTTGCTATACAATCAATCCAACATAAAAGAGAGTACCTCATCCGAGATGCTAAGGCAATCGGCGGACAAAGACGGTAAGGGTCGTTACGCGATCGTTAGCGCATCGGGACACGCTGCGAGTCTTCAAGCCGAATGCCCCAACTACCTCGTCCTATATTTTAAGGACCTATGCTTTATTTTAAACAGTTTAGTCTCTAATTTTTCCCGCTATTATTGGTTGTTGTCTAGCCTAGGCGCAGGCGGTCGGAGGAGTACTAAAATTCTGCCGCTAGCATCTCCTGCAGCGCAGGAGTTTTTAATGCGCCAAGACCATTCCAAATTAGAGCTAGCGGCACAACGTTTACAGCCACCACAGCGTCGACCTTGTATAAGTTTATCCTAAGGCTTACTTCGTCTAAGTGCCCATTACAACACCGTCTAAAGCTGACGGCTGCTTACCATCTACTCCATACTTCCCTCGCCGCGCTTTAGCCTCCTGCTAAAGCTTCCACCGGCGCTTGATAGTAGAGTTCCATCGCATTATAGGTGGAGATGCGCTTGGCGTGACTGTGCAAACGGAACGTGTCAGTGGCACAATTTTGATGTTGATTCCGACCTCCCGCGCACGGTCTTGATCACAACCAATGAAGGGGGAGTGAATTGGAAAGAGAGCTGATGGAATTCAGGCTTGATCGGTCTGAATTGATGAATGAGTGACTTGATTGCTTGGTTCCTGAGGCGCTCGTGGTATTGATCCCCAAAACGTCTCAGAATGAATGACTAAGCTAATATACTATCCAATAACAGATAACGGGGGTGAGTTGAGTTGAGTTGAATTCATTTACCCTGACCCATCGCCCTGAGCGATATGCAGGCTACGACTATTCAAAGAGTTTCAATGCTAGTATACATGTTGTGTATCAATCTGGGAGAAAGAGAGAAGGTAGGGAGAAGTGGAGAGTAAGGTGTAAAGGGTGTGGTGTAGTGTAAGTGTTTTATGCTAGGTATTGGTTCTGATGAGGCCTGGTGCCTAAATGAGCCCAGCGGCCGCCAACCCCCTTGGCTGTTGATGCCAAGCATACCTTAGGCCGTGGCAGCCTTCCATCACATTCCTCTATTGTAGCTGTTTACTACTCTCTCGATTAGGTTCAGCATAGCTATCTGACAGGCAAACGGTATATATACCGCTTGCCTCCTATGCCTGATCGAACCACTTCTCTGCATTCCATCACATTTTATTACAGCCATGCGTCAACCAGACCTAGGCTCCCAAGTATCCTTCAACTTCTAACCGGCTGCGGCATGCTTCTCCCATACCACGCGATGGTGATTCTGGTGCTTCTTAACAAGAATACTAGGTATTATTAAATACCTATGATCCGTGCGGTAGAACGAGTTCTCAAGTACTGCTGCCGCCGTTAATATAATGCTGAGATGAGCTAGTGTGAAAAGCGGGTCAAAAATATCTGCGTACGACACGTATCCATGTATCCCAGAGGAAGAGGATGTTTGCTGTCAAGAGAAATTCACTTTAAGAAATGACATTGATACTTAAAGATAGATCTGATTTGCCCTAAACCTCGTGTTGTGCTACAATGCAACCCCCTTAAGCCCCTATCAATCTACTGCGCTTTGTGCACTGTTCGACTCCGTATCCGGCTCTGTTGTGCTCCCCGGGTCAAAGTCCATAGGTACGTCCAGTAATGGCCGATCAGCCCACGTGGGGTAATCGACCGTTTGGGCTTGACTTGGCAGACTCTTCCCTCCCGTACTTTCCGTTGATGAACAAGACTGCATTAGACTTACGGACCGGTTACCTGCCTTTTCGTGGAGATCAATATCGGGGTCCGATTCTGTCGTTGCGGCTCCTAAAGAAGACGTCAGGTATGGCGGTGCCTCCATTGGTTGAGCATCAGGAATGCTGGGTTGTAGCGTCGGCTCTGCCGTTTGTTGCGCTGGCCGCTCTCCTGCCACCTCTTCTACCCTTTCCTCCAACATGCATGCAGTCGCCTCTAGCCTCTCTGCAGCTTCTCTTTCTATCTCTAGTATCTTATCTATAGTACGTTGCTCCAAGTCCGCAATCTCCCTCACGCACTCTTCTTTGGCATCTTGAACGTCAATGACCGCATCTTGGACCCATTCCTTGACGCATAATCCGGCGCTATCCAATACGCCGTCGCAAAGTTCGTTTTCATCAACATAATCCTCTACAACTCGCGGAAGGTGGTCGCGTACAATGGGGCTCAAAGGGGCCCGGAACGGCTGAGATGCATCCGACGTCGATGTAAGCACCACGGGTAGTTCTTCCTTGACGATCGCAGGAAGCATTTCGTGAACCAGGGGCCCGACCATCTTTTCCAACTCGAGACGCACCATTTGCGATAAGACCTCGCGCAGCACATCCTCAATTATGCTTCGTAATGCGTTTACCAGGACGGAGTCGCGTAGCGAGATTGTAGATAAATGACTGGGTAGCGGCGCGGCGGTCGAGTTCGAGGACAGAGCGCTGTGTGCAGTCGCCACGTCGTCAGCATGGCGGTCGGTGGAGGAGCTGCGGCCTACGTCTTCACGCTTGTCGGCTGGATCAGTGGAAGTGGGAGAAGCTGCAGAGCACATGTTAGCGGAGCCTTTTCGACCTCGCTGGAGCGTAAACCTTCTCGTGCACGTTTCCGTGGCGCTTGACCACGCGGGTGCGCATAGGGAGGCGGGCGTTCCCGAACGTCGAAGATTTCCCAAGTCGTCACCTGCACCGTGTGTCGAGGATCGATGGGAAGCGAAGCGAGCGTTCCAGTAGGAATCATCTTCGCGAACAAGTTCAGCGCTTGTTGCTGGCTGTCGCTTGGATCGAGCCCAGGGATGTAGAACACGAGCTTGGTAGCCCGACAGAGACGCTGGAAATTCTGGACCTGGGTTCGTGATTCGTCCTTTGGCACAAGGGTCGTGCTGTTTGCAGGAATAACGACGTGGCCTGGTGCGCTCATATCAAGCGAGAGAGTAAGAACTGTGCCAGCCAACCCGAAGGCAGGTGTCATGAAATGATCTTTCACGAAGTCTGGGGTCTGCTGTGCATCGAAGCACGAATGCAGGTGCTTGATGCTTTCGACGGGTAACTGAAGAGTGATACGTTGTTCGTTGTCGAACCCTTCGAATCGGGCCGACAGCTCGAGTTTAAAGCTGCATTGTGACTTGGCCTCATTGAGCAATAGAGTAAGAGAGCACCGGCACCCGTGGCCTACAGAATCCGCTACTTGGACCACAACATCACGGTTCCGAAAGATGGAACGAAGGGATGATGGGCGGCGACGAGGAGGCATTGAGGTGTCGTCTTACGAGCGAACTAAAATCATAACATCAGTCCTTCTATACTTGAAGCTACATGGGCTAACTGAGGAAAAGAAAAAGAAAACGACCCCGCTACGGCGGCTTCCCACCCACCCGGGCTTTGAATTCTCGAGCAGCCCTAGCTCGTACGAAGCCGTTGCCTTATGATCTAGCGTGTTGTCATATCAGCCAGCGACAAGCTGTGCCCCTTCACAGGCAAGGCCCTATGAAAACACAGGGATGGCAAGGCTGGGGCCGGAGGGACAAGCCGGGCGCGACACAGCAGAAATCCGCCCAGACACCAGTCCGCCGCGACAACGACGCCGTAACGCCCCATGTTGCCACAGGAACGGGTAGGCATGTTGCCTGGAGGGACAGGCCGGACGAGTGACGCCGGATCCGCAGCAGACGCTTATCCGCCAGCGACAGACCAAGCCCCTCGTAAGAAGGACGCTCAAAGCCACGAGGGTCAAGCCGGGCGTGATACAGCAGAAACCCGTCCAGACACCAGTCCGCCGCGACAACGACGCCGTAACGCCCCATGTTGCCACAGGAACGGGTAGACATGTTGCCTAGAGGGACAGGCCAGACGAGTGACGCCGGATCCGCAGCAGACGCTTATCCACCGGAGCTTGGCATTGTGTGGCAGGCACTTCGGGACCAGCGACAAGCGGGATGGGGAGCGCGGAAGCTCCCTTTTAGATATGTGCTGCCAGAAGGAAGCTGCTACGTATCTCCCATCCCAAGACTTGTCGGCTTGCCACGGGCCATGCTTGAAGCCGAGGTTGACGGTCCGCCAGAGCGAAAAGGGATGCGGCAAGAGTGCGGAAGGGGCTGCGAGGTGCAACTCTGCGGGAAAAAGTAAGTAAAATGACACATACAGCAGCGAGAGAGCGGTTAGAAGTTGGCAAACCGGTGATGAGTAGCGTGCGTTGATGGGGTATGCGCGGTGTTTATGGAGAAGAGGGGACCGCGATGACACGACGATCGGCACGTATGATCTTCCGTTCCGGCGGACAGCAGCACTGGCGCTGGCTGCTCACGCCACCACGTTAGCGTGTGACTCGTGCACAGGAAAGGTGTTGATTGGTTGCTTGACTCCTACAGCCGTCCTATCACAGTGACAGCACCCCCCGCCGGCTATTCCGCGAGCGCCTAGCGCATCTCTATAGCTTTTATTTTGCTCAACCACTTGGAATTACCGCTACCAATCCCAGAACACATCGATCCACAGAAGGTTTTCGTCTGATAAGGGGGACGTAATGTTCGGGAGTTCTCTGCGCTCTCGGCCCCCCTTGCGCAGATTCTTTCCACAGCGAGCCTAATCTCTAGGTTTCCCACAACCTCGTAGAAGCGCAAAAGCCGGCGGTGGCGAGGAGGCAACGTTTAATTGAGGCCGTCCTGGCGAACGGTTTTCTAAAAGGTATCGAAAAACCGTTTGAACTCTTCGTCGCGATCGACGAGAATCTTGTACGAACTGGCGTCTACCGTGTTGGGAGTTGTAACTGCGTAGAGAACCACTAGCATTTGGAGACACTTGAATGGTTCTAGGATCCTGATGGCTGTGTGCCTCAGGCGATTATTACTCAGGTCGCCCTTGCCATCTCTACCGCTAAAATGCATTCCGAGTGTAAGTACGATTGCTCGTCGTGGATGTTTGCTTCGTCGTAGTATTTCGACAAGCGCGAGTACTCTAGCTAGTAGGCAGCTTCGGCCATCGCGTCTGATGTTCCAAAGTGGATCGACCTTGGTGTCTATAATAATTGTCATCCATGGAGCGGCGGAGACGACGAAGGCTACGAGGTCGTCACCATCGAGGAGATCTACTAGCTGAAACGATCGCCCCCCGACGGTAAAGCTCGAATCCCGGATAATAATCGACACCTGCTTTTCCCCTCTCTAAATGATGAACTAGGCGACATTTAACTTCATCTGTGGCTAGGGTAGCTTTTCGAGGTAAGTCTAAAGGTTTAAAGCTTACGGTGGTGTCAACCACACGAGCCCGCAATCACGTGCTTTATTTTTAGTTCAACAAAACTACACTAGCCTCAACACTACCCCTGTGCTCCCCTTCTTACTATAGTCAAGGTTAATGGAAAAGCCACCGTGTTCTTCCGAATGCGTAGCATATAGTCAGCTTAGATAGCTTTAATTTATAACGCAGCGGCGTCTTTCTTTCTCGCACCGTTCGACAGAAACGGTTAATAGACATGTCGACTAACCGCCTCGTAGCGCCAGCTAACCTTCCACCACGTCCGACCTGTCGCAACAGTCGCCGTGTCAGGGGACTGCCCCCATCTCCATTACCCCCCGACGTCAGTGCATTATCTCCTCTGCACATTGACGTCCGGCCCAGCTCGCTCATAAGAGATAGAAGCCTCCTCCTATAGACGCAGCGCCGGCGTCCAAAGCCAAAGCTCCACCAAAGCCCCCTGCCACAGACGCAACATCGGCGCCCAAACCCAAAGCTCCACCGCAGCCGAAGAGGAAATCAAGGCCCAAGTCCAAAAAACGGAAAGAACCTCCGCCTCCGTATCCGGGCCACAACTCCGCTGTCGATACCACCCTCTCCGAAAACCCCAGCGACCAGCTCACGCGCACGGAGATCCACGTCGATAAAGCAGTTCAGGTGGAACATCAGAACGTGACTGAAGAAAAGGCAACTCAGACAGAACGTAAAGACACAGCCAGAGACAAAGCGACTCAGACCGAACACGAGGATTCGACCAGAGAAAGACCAGCTCAGACAGATCACTAAAACGTCATTAGGGCAGCTGCACGGTCGGTGTACAGTGACCCAACCGAACGCTGGGTTATAACCAATACTGCCAATACTCAGCCCGGGCAGACCGCCGTTGCGGATACTCCAACCAACGAAACTCAGTCCGGGCAAATCGCAGTCGCAGAGATCCCGACGATAGAAGGCATACGAGGCCCGCGTACGTTTCAACCATCCCCGTCCAACCAGTCACAGGAGGGCAAGAAAAAGAATCAGGATCAGGATTAACCAGCGTCGAAGCCGGCTGCATCATCTATAACCGAGGGCGACTCGTCGGGGGACATCTATAAAAGGGCAGATTTCCCCACCCTGCTGTAGGGCAGGTGTCGGAAGGTGAAATTGTTTATGCGGGAGTATTCGAAGAGCTCGGAAGAAGGCGTAGATGAAACAACTAGCCTTTTACTAAAGAGTCTCGAGGATAAATCTCACGAGCTTCCGGGTGAGCCGCAATACTAGGACTACGCGTTGTAAGAGCTTGTAGCGGGCCTATCGATCAAGAATAAGGTCATGGTCATACACGAACTTTACGATCTTGTTTACCCCCCAGCTAAGCGCCTCTCTGCCATCTACTCCAAGGATGCAAGGCTCCGTCCAATCTACAGACTCTTTGTAGAGTACAGGGATGAGCCATGGACAAAGACACGTCGGTTAGTTTCAGGGTTCAAAGACCCTAGGCCAGACTACTGTGTTGGGTTTAGTGATCGGGCTTTGAATAATGATGAATTGGATGTACTTGCCGCTGTGCCTAGCATCATGTCCAGTTTTACAGGAACAGGCAATATATACTTTCCATTCCTAACCTGTGAGGCCAAGTCTCCCAGGGAAACAATAACCTACGCAGATAACCAAAACGCATACGCCATGATGGTAGCAGTCTCGTCCGTGGTTAACCTCTTTCGGGCCGTAAAGATGGAGTAAAGCGTACATCGAAGGGTCTTAGGCTTCTCAATCTCGTACAATGACAAGATAGTGGTCTTGGATAGATACTACCCCGTCATCTCCGGCCCCTGCCTAGACATCTATCGCACACGGCGGTTCATCATGGTAATTTCACCGGGGGCCGCTGACATATAGCGATCGTGGCGCTTCGTCCGCAACATCTACGAGGTCTGGGCCCCCAAGCACCTAAACATCCTCCAAATGGCCATCAGAGCGCTGGGTTTCACCGTTGACGTGACCGGCCGGGGGAGCAGGAGCTCGCTGACGCCGACGCCTTCCGAGTCTACGCACCTAGGACTGCAGCAGCTCGGGTTGTAAAGCCCAAGGCTGCAGGGGGCTCGAGCAGACAGTGTTAGTGTATTTAGTGATCAGTCTCGTAAAAGAAGGGCTGAGACGGCGCCCATTAGTATGGAGTCTTCAAAGCGGCAGAAGACGGCGATGGCTTAGGCCTACTTTTCTTTTCTCCTTCCTATTCTTTCTATTTCACAGTCTATATGTCTCGTTAGTTTCTATCTCCTGATGAGATCTTGTCTGGGCCAGGTGCCTTGTCAGGGGGGAGCTGCTTAATGATATGCAGCACTTGCTCCTCTGTGAGTTCCTGAGAGATTCCCACTGGGACTGGATACATGTACCCTACCAGGTCGGAGAGGTTAGCTTCTTTAGGTGGGGGAAAGAATTGACGCTTAAGTATGTCTGTTTTAGTCTGGACATTGTAGTGTAGCTATCCTTCTGTTCCCTGGAGTGGAGGAAACTGAGGTGGAGCTGGTGGTTCTATTGCCCTTGTTCTGGCCCACTTTGAGAGTTTCCACACGGCCCGCGGGTTTAAAGTGATCTCAGTTACTGTTTTTCGCCATGCCTTTGTTTTATCCCTTCTGATTTGCCTCTTCTTGTTATTGGCAGTGGTTTAGTAAGCCACCCAGTCCTCTTCTCTACCGATAGCAGTCCACTTTCTTCTAGCAGCCCTAGCCTATAAGACCAGGTTAGAACATTCTTCTATTCACTACATAGTGGCCCATAGTAAGGGCTTTACCACAGGGACGGTATCCTGGATCGTTGCTTGAATGACTGCTTGGAGCTGCTGAGTAAAGTGGTCCATGTCTCTCTCAGTGTCTAGTGGGAGGTTCTCTAGTACTGAGATTTTGGTCTGGAATGCAGGTAGGATAGAAAAAGCATGGCTCTCCCATTCAATACTATTTACTGGGCGCCTCCATCGGCACCATCTCCCTCCTGTGGCCAAGGGTACCGACGACGGAGGACGTCGGCCCAGACCTCCCTGCTATCCCCGCGGCCAGCCGCGGCAAGGTAGGCGGCCGTCATCTGGACGGCGCCACGATAGTAGTCGGCATCGCTGCGGCCGAGCAGCTCGTTGGTAAATGTCAGCATATAAGGCATAATAGCACGCACTAGTAACAGTGCGGCGTCGTACTTTTGCAAGTTCGACAGTAAACCTCTCACGGTTCTCGGGAGTGTCGACGATGAGCTGCATCATCGCCCCCGCCACACGCTGCCCGAGACCGAAGCCGAGGGCCAGTATGAGCCAGCCGATTGGGTCAGCGTCGAGCTGTTCGGCCACAGAAGGTGCTAGCAGATGCAGCGAGTCGCCAAGCTGGGCGATGATGCGGGCCGTCACCTTCTCCTCGGCCGCGATCCCGTCGTCATCCTCGAGGATCCGGGCGGCGCGGGCCACTCGGGCGGCGATGGTGGCTGGTGTAGTGCTAATACCGTACGCGTGAGCCGGATCAGGAAGGCAGAGAAGGAAGGGATACTTACGACATGGTTGTATGTAGGTGTGGCGGCTTGGGAGGAGGAAAGCTGAGGATGTAAGGGAGGGGAGACGAGGGTGGGAGGCCGACTATTTATGCCTGGTGTGGAAGAAAAAAAGAAACTCAAGGGCCTGTCGCCTACCCCGCACCTGAGCCGGGATCGATGGGGTGGAGTTTGTGGTGGCCCCGATGATGTTGAGCTTTCTCGGGTCGATTTCTTGCGCCCACGCAAATTACTAGCGGCGAAGCAATGGGACGGAGGATGACCCACACCTCGACGGCCACCGAAGACTTCGCGTTATCGACCACCAATCCTGGGGTAAGGTGCGGGCCTCCCGCATCGTCCCGGCGAATCTAGATGCTACTAATGCTGGAAGGATCAGAGGGTGAGATGGTGAGAGGGTGACAGGGTGAAATGTGCTATCCAGGCATTGCTTACGATGGTGAAATATACCACCTGGGTATTGTCTGCGACGGTGAAACATGCTTTTAATCCTATTGATGCATTGTCCACGATCAATTTCACAAGTCGCGACTTCTACAAAAGGCACCCTTCCAACCCTCCTCCCTCATTCTCAACCCATCCCTCAACATCAACCAGCAGCCTCACCTCAGCGATGTCCCCAACCAAGATCAACCGTCAACCCTCGCCAGAAGCAACAATCGAGAGCAGGCGGACCAAGTACCTACGCGAATAGCGCCCCGGAGCCACCATGGGGAGGGGCGGCACGGCCAGGTGCGTGCTGATGGTGCGTGAGGCGGTGGCCAAGATCATCAGCCAGCAGTATGACGAGCACAGCCGGCCTCTCACACCACACGAGTTCACAGTCGGCCGGCTGCTGAAGCGAGACGATTACAATCACGCCGACCTGATCGTCGACATGTTCGAATGGTACCCAGACACCCCCAGCCCTAGCGAATGCACCATCCTCATGCCGCGGGCCACCGGCGACCTGTACCGGTGGATAAGAGAGCGCTGCCAGGACCCTAACGGTACCGCCCGTACGCCCGACGAGGGCCTCCTCCGATACATCTTCCTAGATCTCGCCAAGGCCGTCGCCTTCATGCACTCGGGATCCGAACTCCGCCCCAACATCGTCCACCGCGACATCAAGCCCGGCAACGTGCTGGTCTTCACCAATCTGGACGGCCCGGACCTGCCGACGCTGAGGCTCGCTGACCTGTGATCCGCCAGGGAGGTGGGCGCGAGCAGGAGCAGCGACGGTGAGGATGCAGAGGGCATCTCTACCTCGGGCTGCTCGCCGCCGGAGTTTGGGCCCGGCCGGAGCTGGACGGCCGGCTGCGATGTGTTCGACCTGGGCGCGGCCGTCCACTACTATGCCTTCCGCCGCACGCCTTATATCAGGCTGGAGGACGCTTGGTAATAGTAGCGGTGGTGGTAGTGGTAGCCTCCACTAATGGCGGTGCTGCTTATTTTCCCGCGGGAAAGCGAGCTGCCACCCCCAGCTGCCTAGGCCATCTGAACCACCACCACAACTACGTCGATTTAAGACGGCGATAAGATACAGTAAGACCAATCTTAAACATTTATCCCAGGGAACGTCAATAAGGATGCCCTGTAGGTGCTACGGTCGCGCCTGGCCCACCGCTACTCCTGACCCCAGCGTCGCCGAGCGGCCCTATCCGGGCTTCTCGAACGTGGATGCCGACTCAGCCCTCCGCCATCACTAGGCGGGGGTGGCCTGGTGGACGGCTTTTACTTTGAGAAGATCGTGGAGGAAATATGGCGGCAGGAGTTGGAGGAGCGGTACGGCGGAGATAGTATATATGTACATCTATCTTATTAAGGCCCTTAGGTTTATCTCACACCTAGGGATCCTGAAGAGCCGCGTAGGCTGGATAGCCTGCGGCCTATCGCTCTGGTACCGGCCGTCCGTAAGCTCCTCGAGCGGCTACTACTACTAGCCGTGTAGTACTAGGACTGGACGGCGCTCTACTCGTTGCGGGCGGGCTTCTTTTCTTCCTTATACTTAGATCCCGTTGATAATAATCTAATACGCTATAGCTCTTACTACCTCACAATAAATAGCCACCTAATCTGGTCTGCAGAGCCAGGAAGTAATTCATGTGGCCAGCCATATGAAATCCAGTAATCTGACCTCGGCTGTGTCGTTTACTCATTTTCCTACTTATAATAAGTTTTCCTTACTATTAAAATTAATTCTGTGAGTTCTTCCCTCGTATAGCGACTACTAGCCCACTCCGTTCGACATGTAAGGAATGAGCCTCTGCCCGGGGAGCCGATCGCCTTACTGGATGTGGAAGTGAGTAGGCAAGAGCCGAAAACCTGATGTGCTACTGCTCCTTGCCTGCTCAATGGAGAATGACACTCCCTATCTTTTTGCCACCCTATTCTTTCCTTATAATAGGCACGAGACCGTTTATTTTATTAAGGGTTGTGTTAATGGCCCGTAATCACGTATTCTGCCTCGTTCTATATACGTTTTACCACTTGCCTCTCTCGGCTGGATTGTAGTAAAGATAGTTGCCCATAATATGGATTATAATTATTAACTCTAAAGTAAAGGTAGATCAACGTATCGGGGGTCTGCCGGGACGCGCTAGGCTCCGGGTTAGAGGCCTTGGGAGATGGCTGTCGGGCTAGCTAGAGGGAGGCAATCAAGGCGGGGATGCCCACGGGCGCGGGAAAGAACGTTCTGTTTATGCTACCGGCGCTGGCGGAGCCCGGCGGCACGTTATTGGTGGTGATGCCATTAAAGTCGCTGGGGGGCGAGATACATAGGAGGTGCGGCAGGCTGGGAATCGGCTACGCGATCTGGCACGGCGCGAGGTAGCCGGGCGGCGATGCCACCGTTTTATATCGTTCCTACGGCGTATACGGTAGAAAAAGCAGGCAGACAAAAAATATTATAGATAAGTACTACGACTTATTGAAAGATAAGGCCAACTTCAGTGGGAGCCTGTAGTAGTAGGGTAGGCTGGCTGCCGCGAAGACACAGATGGAGCTGTAGGAATTTTGGGCGGGAAGGGGCGGGGGCGTCAAGGAAGCCTGGTGTTACGGCGCAGCCTGCACAGGTTGAGGAAGTTAGGAATTAAGCCCGCAGGGAACGACTGAAGTCGGGGTCCTAAGTAGCCGAGGTCACGTGACCTCCGTGATCAGTTAGACCCCCCCGCTCATTTACCAAGATAAATGAGCAGATAGGACCTCTAAGCGCTGCCGCTTAGACGCTCTACCAGGCTTAGAAAGAATAGCGGTTGAGCATAACATGCCTACTAAGCATGAAGATTATATAGACCTCTCCTATGTATATAAACCACGCTCCTTAGTATAGCTTTGACCTTCGTGGTTAACTTCGATAACAATCGAGCATTGTTAGTAACACGGCCTTCGCACGCAGTGCTCAGTCACGTGTATCTTGTTACTTGTTCTCACCCCGACCTTGTACCCACTCAAGGTAAACCCCCACACGGTCTACCACCCTCTTTGGTGTTTGGATCCTTAGAGGCAGAGGCCCGCCGTTACACAGGCATGATCGCCGAGTTATTCTGCCGTGGTCCGATTGTTAAGAGGATAGCCTACTTCTTTTATTAGTTTGACAATGAAGCATCTCTACGTGCAACTACAATTCTCAGTTCGCTGCTCAAACAGATCCTACAACCTAAGGACTTGTCGCCAGCACAGCAATCCTGCTTGGAACAGCTCAATCGAGGACCTCTGGAAATGGAAGACCTAGAATTGCTACTTCAAGAAGCAATCTCTACCTCAAAGAGGTAGCTCTTCGTCATAGACGCCCTCGATGAATGTACTCAGTCAGAGAGGAACGTGCTCCTGACGACTCTAAATAAGGCTATGGAATTACCAGATCGGACAGTCAAATTGTTCATTTCAAGCCGTGATGGAAATGGCCGGCATATTAGGAGTACATGTCAGTCTGTTCACTTGGCGAGCACCGATTCACCGGAGTCGAAGTCTAGCATGAAAACTATTATTAAGAAGAAACTTGATGAACTGGTGGAAGACGGAGCTCTTTAGCTCGGTAATCCAAACATTCGCCATGAAATCGAAGATCATCTACTCAGCAAAGCTGATGGAATGTTAGTATACCGCTATTGACTACGTGTATATCGCTTATACTAACAATGTCAGGTTTCTTTGGGTGGATTTCCAGTTGCAGGATATATGCTCTCAAGCTACCGATTACGATATCCGAGCGGCTCTCCAACATCTTCCAACTGGTCTATCCGACACATACGACCGACTGTTGGGTAAAATCCACAACAGTGGAAAAAAAGAATTAGTGCAAAAGATTTTCCGCTGAATAGCTTGCGCAAAACGGCCGTTATCACTCGAAGAGCTTCGGGAAGCTATCTCAATCGAACCTCTCCAGCAATCCTCCGAACCCGACCGCTATGTGAACGATATGGCGCAGATCCCATCTTGGTGTCACGGCTTAGCTATTTGCGATGAAGAAGATAATACACTTCAGTTTGCTCATTCCTCAATCAAGGAGTTCCTTCTAGGCGACTATCGAACTCAGGCTAACTCGGACTTCCATTTTGTGTCGAAGACTGGGGATCATCAATTAGAAGAGATTTGCGTCACATATCTGAGTTTCAGCGATTTCCAGACACAACTAGTCAAGTCGCTAAAGCCCAAAGCTCCTCTTCGAAGTGAGGATATACTCAAAGCAACTATCAGAGCTGCTTCAGGATCGTCCACCTCACGTGCTATGTCAAACGCATCACGGCTTGCTGGGAAGGTCTTTCGCCAAAGAGAAAGGTCGACTACGAATTTCCCGTAGTCTCTAGAAACGAGCAACACAAACGTACAATAAAGCATTCTCGATTCGTACCCGTTCCTCCAGTACGCGTCGGTCTTCTGGACATTCCACGCCAAATGGTTTAATAAGAGAAGAACCCCTACATAGAGGTTGTGGAACCGTCTACTGCTTAGCGAGAGACACTTTACTCAAACAGAATGGACGTTAGAGGAACTCATTGGACGAAAAAAGGTCATCGAGCGCTTTATCGAAGAGAATCAACATCTGGGTCTCTTAGAATGGGTAGAAAAAAGTGAAAGTCGATTTACTCCTGCACAAGCTGATGGAATATTGGAGAGTAGCGCTTAGAGGGGATCAAACGAGATGGTAGTCAAGGTACTTGAGGTTTGTCAACCGATAAGAGATGGGAGCTCTCGCGCACTCCAAGCAGCAGCAGGCGGGGGACATCTTCAAGTGGTAGAGAGGCTGCTCGACGCGAAGGCCGATGTCAACGCCCAGGGCGGAGACTACGGCAACGCTCTCCAGGCTGCTTCATCTGGAGGACACGAGGAGGTAGTCCAGATGCTACTCGAAAAGAACGCCGACGTCAACGCCCAGGGCGGAAGGTATAGCAACGCTCTCCAGGCTGCTTCATCGGGAGGACACATCGAGGATATTAAAGAAGCTCTAAAGCGTCGGGATTCCCAAGAGTTGAACAGGCTTTTGAAGCGCAACTTTGAATTAGTAACGGAAGGTGAATACATCTGGCTTCGGGAATTAGATGCTGTGGGGTATAGCCGTGAGGACATGGCTACGTTGCTCCTTGAGGATGCGATTGATGCACCATGGATCTTTTTTAAGCCCCACGACTTCGCCAAGGCTGAGCCGATAATCCCATTCTATTATTCCGGCTGTCTACATCAGCAAGATGATTTATTTGCCAGGCGGACTGGAAATTCAACTTGGACCTGCGAGCTGGACGCTGTGAACGCTATTAAAGAATTGTGTGGATTAGGAGGCATCCTTCCCATTTCTGAGGACCGCAACGACTAGAATGGACAAGTATCCTTTCAAGGAGACGAGAATTCAGTTGCCCTGTTGACCTACCAAATGTCTTTAGGGGACACGATTAAAGATGGACAACATCTCGTTCTTCGCATATTGAAAGCGTCGGAGGGCTTTTGCGCTGCTGCGCATCGTTTGCAGAAATCTGTAACCTGTTGTGACTCCTTCACCATTGTCAGAAAAAACTACGCTATCTCAGACCAGTGGACACTTAAGCTTGTTCGAGTCAGGTTTGAGATAGCACTTCATTTCTGCAATGAATTGCGCAAGCTCAAGACACAGCGGGAGCTTACGGGGGACAACATACGAGCGAGTTCAATTGCTACTGTAGAAATCATTCAACTGCTCGGCACTTCTTTGACCACATCAACCAGGCCTCAGCCCGGGGACAGTACTACATTATTATACTCGCTCTCCAACTCTAGAGCTCAGCACGCGCTTCAGATAAAAGAACGGCAAAATCAGGATCTTGACTTGGATCAGGCCCTTCAAGCCTGTGCTCTAGCAGCTCAACTCCTGTGTGTCGGTCTTATTTCATTCCTCCAGGCCCACGTGGGATACCTCGAACTTTTCTTTATGAACGCGAAACTGTGCGAGATTTTTCTGTTGGGGATCCGCAAACTACCACTGGAGGATGATCAACCACAACTGTCCCTTATTCGTGTGGAAACCGCCGGGCTCACATGCCTATCGGGAATGACGCGAGGGCCAATGCTTGCATTTAGCATAATAGACCAGTTAGGCGGTGCAAAACTCTATGAATACGAATCAAGCCACGATTTGGCTTGCACAGTTGTCGAGCTGCTTGAAACATGGCGCCCTAGTCGTTGCATCCCATCCGCGGAAGACGCAAGCAAAATCGAAGCGATAGAAGTTGGCGGAGGCTTTATCTACGCAGTCGATACTCAGAGAGGCAAGTTCCATTGGGAATTTAAAAGCGGGATTGAGGGGCTGCCACTGCCATCGTTTGACCGGGATGACCGGATGGTGATAGGAGCATTGGTCACTGTCAACCTAAACTGCACTATGAACGAAGACCATTTTCGAGCTGCCTACTCCCAAGATTTAGTACATTTGGACACTTTTCGGACATCTTAGGAGGCGAGTGAGCGTCAATTCGGCGTACAAGGCGGGTACAGCAACTTTATGGCGGTTTTCAACCAGACATACCTCAAGCAGGAGGGAAGAGCCATTAAGGATGCACAAGTGGATCTTCAAGAGGAAATGTATTTGTTGCAATTCCTTGAGTGCAGTTGGGGACTTCAGGTGAGCTATTGCACCGGTATAGCTCGAAGGGTGCCGTTGAGATATCTCGTGGCCGACCTGCTCTCTGTTTTCGCCAAGGCCGATGGGACAGGGAACGAACTTAAGGACTGGAATGACCAGCACAGCATTATGTCTTCATTTTCAGACACAGTCAACCTTCAAGAGTGGATGTGCAGCATGCGCAAAAATGCCGAAACAGTCCACTAGAGTCTCCTCAAGTACGTAGGGGAAATCTTGAATACGCTGAGATCGACTGGTCTTAACAGGAGAAGCAAAAATCTTCTTGTGGCGTGGCCGCACGAAAATGACCTCCGACGCGGTGTCAAAATCCCTTGTGAGGACCAGAGCTCCTGGGTCCGGATCTTCGCTGATTCACATCAGTGTGCGACCTATGCATACATCACAAACAAGTGCCTTGAGTCTGAGGGAGTCACTTGCAAAGGCACCGACAGAATGTGGTCAGGAACCTCGGTCATGCTAGAAACTGCCGTAAGCTGCTACAGGATACGAGATCTTGATGTGTGGACCTTGCAGCATGGTAAATCCTACCATATCGAGACAATGGGTTCATTGATCTTGCTTAAAGCACATAAAGACAGCTAAAAGGCAAATCTAACTGTGTCGAAGAGCGCCGTACCATGGATGTTTCAGAAACGGCTTCTTCTCAAGCCCGGGTGGAGAGAGCTCGCTCAAATTCGTGAGAAGCAAAGACCTGGAGACTACGCTAAGCAAGTTTTAGTATCCGTGGAAGAACTTTGATCTTTTTTTCTTTCTGTAACTCGACATCGTTATGTGTATTGATTTTCAATTACCTTGGGTTGCTTCTTCGGTAGTGGATTTCTGTAAATGTTGCAGGATATTCTTCAGGGCTCGGTAGATAGCTGTCGAACGGTGCGAGAAAGAATACACCGCTGGTTTTCTTATTATTGCTACTGAGGTCTGCTGTATACGTGTAACGATCGGATTCACGGAAATACGCGGCAAAAAGTAAAGAAAGAACGCGTGTATAAGTAAAAGCAAACAAAACACGTGATTACGGGCCAATGTGGTTGATAAAAAGCTTATAATTATCTCGTCCAGCCTCGGTGAACACTCGTGGCGAGAGCCGTGATCCAGCACCTCCTGAAGCCAATGTTGAGGTCGAGACAGATGCTCCCGATATCACGGATTGGACCCGTGTAATGCCTTGGATGGTTTCTGCGGCAAGCAGCCAGTGGATGGGACGAGAAGGTTCGAGAAAGTATTCCCAAATCTGGAAAGTGGTCAGTGCGCAGAGTGTATTTTATTCACGCCATTCTTACTTTTTATCTGTTTCTTTCCTCTCTAGCTTAGTCTCCTTGTAGTAGTAATGCTACTGCATTCCCACGAGCACACCGGCTGCAAGCCCTCACATATAGGACAAGGTTAAAGCCGTAAGGGGAGGTTTAGCTCGTATTCTTACATGTTCTACTACTCGATCCCGTCTATGCTGCGTAGCGCGACATGCAGGACTTTTCTATACATAGCGCCATTCCATGCCGCTTCGGAGTAAGCCACACCACTATAGTGATTCGAAGTCTGTATAATTTCGTTGATTTCTAGAAACTCTTGCATTACACGGTCACGCGAACGGTTGTCTAGCTGGGCTTTGCTATAGTTCTGTTCGTAGAACTCGTCCTGAAGGTAGCGAGGCAGCGCCTCAACATGTACCCTGGCGGACTGTGGTACTACACCATCGTACTGCTACATCTCACGAAGACGGGCGCACAATTCATCGATATCGCTACCCAGCTCGTCATCTTCTGCATCATACATGCTCTTGTAGTTGAAGGCGTTGTTGTACATCAGGTCGGTGAGGCCTTTCACAGGGCTTGTGGAGCGCTTATTGGGCGAACGACCGGTGCTCACAGAGGATGATATGCGTGTGGGCGATGGTGGCTGTTGGGTAGCGGCGTAGAGTGCCTGCGTATTGGGCGGATTAAAACGCTCCAGCGAGAAACCCGGTAGAGGGCGGGTTTCAACATCGTCGAGGGTTTTTGTGGGCGAGATTGGGAGAGTGCGCGGCGGCATTGTGTTCGCGTTAAGCGACTACAGTGGGCGGCGTCGTTTCGTGGGGCGCTCTGCGATGGGTGGCGATTGACAGCTGCGAGTCAAGCAGCGGTCAGGTGGAGATGCGAGGACTACATTGCGCAGCCAGTCTTCAATGGCTGAAGCACGAGACATGGTGGGCCAGGGTGGTTGAGGATGGAAGTGTTGCGGGGTTGGCAATGGTGTTGATGTTCTTCGTTGTTCGTTAGGCGCCCGTTGCTTCAGTAACCAAAATCCATCACTGCATCATCACTTAGACCAATATACAGCGAGAATAGTCACGTATAGTAGTCTGGGAAGAAGTCTCGCACGTATGAAACCACTACGACGCTCCGCGGTCGCCGTCGGAGGGCGAGACAAACCTAGTAGTAGGTATAGCGGCCTCGCGTCGACGCATGTACCGTTTTCATAAGCATAGTATGAAAGTTCGGAACCCGGTGTTGACTTGGCTCTGCTTGACTTGTATTTTTCGACTGGATCAGCATCAAGCACTGTTCCCAGCAGGGGAATAAGGCTACCAGGACTTCCATCCCCGATGTATATACCCACTGATTTACGACTCAGACGCACTCACTACAGCCGAATAGCAAGTACTACCGTTCCGGCCCACTACAGGCGGGCGGATAAGCAGCAGCGACGACGGTGAAACTACCTTGACTCTTGATACTCTGTAGCTATTCGTATCTGTTGGCAGCGGAGACGCATCTATTACGTGGTAGGACATGGTTGGCCAACCCTGATTTGAAATTTCACTTACTACACAAATTCCAGACGTATCGTGGGCGGGACAACTGTTGGCGGACACGTCTACTGATTCGAAAGGAATGACATCACGGCGTCAGGAATCTCAGTCACCTTCGTTGAGGGTCAACGCCCGGCGGCCCAGCAGATGCTAGCAACCATGTCGCTCTTGTGTCCGAGGCCGTGGGCAGCTAGAGCCCAGTAGTTAATCTCGTTGATCTAGCAGACGACTTGGTTCCGGGCTCGCGTGGCGTTTTCATGGGCGTCCTTGAATTCGATGGAAAAGTAAGGGCAGGTAATGCGGGCCTATAGGACGCTGGCGTAGCGGAAGACTTTGCTGCGGAGCCCAGGAATTAAGGCTTGCAGAGAAATCCAACAGGATGCCCTAGAAGTAATTGTTGGGGCCCGGGCGTTATCATCTGCGGGGGTTTCAACCTTCAACCTCCTAGTGGATGAAATGGGGGCCTCGTCCTCGTCCGTATCTGTAAGGCTGTCTTCCGCTGTCGTACTGGCTCGAGGTAGTATTGACGTGAGAAGGAACGACTAGGTGCGATTGCGTTCAGGTAAAACGAGGCACTTGGACTGTGATATTCGAGCCTTCAAGCACCTCTCCGACAACTTCTGGGAGCTGTTCAGCCACCATGTCAGGGAGGTCGTTGGCTACGGCAGCAGCCAGTTCGTCCCTGACTAGAGTCCCAACCTCGTCCTTAAAAGCGAACACATCCTCTTCGATGCTCTCAATGCGGTCGCTAACGCCCTCTTCGAAGAGGTTGGCCACGCATTCATCCACCTTATCTTTGAGGAGCTCGTTGAAATTTTCGTCGGCCTGTTTGTCTTCCATGATTTTGTCCATGCCCGCATCTAAGAGCGCGGACAGCCGTTCATTCAGACATTCATCCACGCGGGCTTGTAAGTGTCCCAATAATCGAGGCACCAGATCTTGTACCAAATTTGCCATTGAGTCTTCATTTGCCAGCATCGATCCCTGTCTCTAGTTCGCCACGCGCGCTTCAAGGGCGGTAAGCCTCTGCTCAAAGCCGTCGAATCGATCAAGGAGTGAACCATCCTCGGTGGGAGTGCCGGCACGGAAGGCCATCTGCTGTTTCAGGATGTCTAATTCCAAGCGTAGTTGTACTGGTGTTGGCTCGGGTTGCTGTGGGGATGTGGGCTGGGACTTGGAGGCCGGAACGATTGTCTTCTTTCGAGGTGGAGGTGGCGACGTCTCACGCGAAGCCGGACCTGTTCTTATTAGCAAAGTAGTACTAGCGTAGTCGCAGGCGGTCACGTACGCTTACTGGGCACTGGGGTCGCATCGTCGTAGGACGGTGGAGCCTCGTCGCTCTCCTGAGCATCCGCCTGCCGGAATTCGAAAGGCGCGAGAAAGCCGCCGACGTCTTTTCCACCCTCGCCCATGTACAGCGTGTCCAGCGCGTGATCCTTGATGCTAGGGCTGAGGCTGCCACCAGAGGCAGCCGTGCAGAAGCCCTGAAGCCCATCGCGAAGACGGCTTGTTTACGGCACAAATAGAGTTACTTGTGTAGCGTGCGAGAGCAGCCGAAGAGACGCGAGAGTGTTGCCAGCAGCATCGCCTCTTGGAGACAGCTTTGTTGCGTTTGCCGGGCCAACAATGACTGGTGGCTTGCTCAGGTCGAGCTCGAGGCCAACGATGCCATGCGCAGACCGCTTGCCAACCAGCGAATGAGCCACAGGCTCAGGCAATGACGTGTCCCGAGAGCGCCGCTGCACGAGTATGATTGTAGCCGGGTCGATAAAAGCGTAGAGGAAGCCGTGACCTTTCCTCGACGACTGAAGCTGGAAAGGGATGCGGATGCGGAAGGCCGCCGTCTGCTGCGCGGCATCGTGGGCAAGGAGTAGAGTGGCCGGGCGGGCGTGGCCGAAGAAGGCAGCATGCCCGTCAACGCCGCCGGGCCACTCAACTACCACGGGCGCATCATTGAGGAGGCACCAGCGGTCGGGCGGGGGATTCGCGTCTAAAGAAAAGTGTGGTCAGCAGGAGCACAGACAGCAAACTGATTCCCTCGCGCGTGCAGCCGCGCGACAGACCCGCCCACCCAGGCTTTTGAGACGTTGAGGTCTCGAGCAGCCTTGGCTCGGCACTGCGCCGTGCGCGGCGATGCAGGATCGGCAGCCGTCTGGTTAGACAGCCCCTACAGGCCCCCGATCTGACAGGATCTTCAATGGGTGCACGCGGCATGGCCTGCTCCTGGTCTCCGACCGCGCCGGCGAGTGCCTTCGCCGGGCTGCCTTGCAAGCCCCGGAGAGCCGCTACCTACCCCTTCCACCCAACCGGGCTTTGACAGCAGCCCTGACTGCATTGTGGTGTGAGGGCGAGGGTGCATACCGGATGCCATGGAGATGGAGTGTAGCGTAATGCGACGCGAGTAGATCGGCAGTGGTAACGCGGACTCAGGGCGGAAGCTCGCGCTGGGGCATGGTAGGGGAGGCGCGGTGGTAGGGTGCGGAGGTGCGGAGGTGAGGTGCGAAGGTGCGAAGGTGCAGAGGTGCGAGGGTGAAGGTGCGGAGGGCGAGAAAGCGGAAAAGCGGGTAGCTGGACATCACGTGCTCGTAATTACTCGTGTTCGTACTCGTTCCTGCGATATGGTTAGTCGCATCGCTAACACGTCGCATTAGGCAAGACATCGTATTAGAGAGGAGAGAAAGTAGAAACTAAAATTCTATAACTGTTAAATAATAAGAGTTCACAGCAGCCGTAACGGCTGAGCAAAGAACCAGTGTTGAGGTAAGGCACGTGATGACGCGTAGGCAGCAGGTGCGCGGGTACGCGGTGACGTCATACATTTCGCAACTTTGTAACTACCGAAATCGCACAAACGGGAGGGCACCCGATGTCACGGGAAATTCAAAATCGTATGTTGGTGTTTCATGCGTGCTTAAGAGATTTGAATGCCGAGTCCAAAGAATTTGAGATTGATGCTCAAAGCATTTGTACCTCTGGTCAAATCTTTGAGCATTGAGGTCAAACCTTTGAGAATTTTGCTCAAAGATTTGCGGTGCAGGTCAAAGTGGTAGAATTTCACACCCTCCCTAGCCATTCGTTCGTATTTCAATTTCAATTGCCATCTAATCATAATCGCAACGCCATCACCATGCAGGGATATATTGCCCGTACCGCTGTCCCAGCTTGCGCGGGCACTAGAGAGTGCCGTCGCTGTTTCTCCGCCCGTGGCTCCCACGCTCCAGCCACAGTGAGTCGACCGTAAAAGAAATAAGCCGCTTTTCAACTTAAATGGACCTCGCTCATGGGTAGTTGAAGCATCCATCTGGATAGCTTTAGTAATTTATCTATTCGCAAAAATGGACATCGCTCATGGGTAGTTGAAGTGGCCCATTTCTTTTGCGACTCACTGTGCAGCTGCTGTTGGAGGCAAGAGCGTTTCATGTGACCTCGCGTCGTCTCCCCGCGTTACGGTCGCGTCTCCCGCACATGCGCAGGCCATTACCCCTCACCCCTCACCCTCCACCCTTCACCCTTCACCCATCACCCCTCACCCAGCACCCGCCATGGCGACCGCATCGCCCACAGCCAAAGCGGTCGCCTGCCTGGAAAGCCTGTACCGGTCCAGCAGCCGCAAGCTACTCTCCCAATACGCGACGGCCAAGGCTGAGTACAAGCAATCGTTCCCCAACGGCGACTTCGACGCACGCCTTGGGGGTGAGCTGCGCGCGGCGCTTGACCGGCTGGCGCATCAGAGCCATGGCAACAGTGAGCTTGACGGGCTGCAGGGCAAGATTGCGGCGTGCTGGGGCGTGTCGGTAGAGCAGCTGCGCACGGCCATGGACAACTGCGCGTCGGTACAGTTCTTCCGCAACATCAGCAAGTTCGCCGCCGCGACCGACTTCGATACGGCGCTCCGCTTGCTGACCGAGCAGCGCATCGTGCGGCTGGGCGCGCGCCGGCGCGGCAACCGACGCGACGCAGGATGGATGCCAGCTGATTCGGAGCGCGTCTTGAAGGCGCTCAAGCCCGCGCAGGTGAGTAGCAACGCCTTTTCGGTGTTGCCCAGGCTAACCAGCGCAGGTCCCCGACGACGATGACGACGCCGACGAGCCCGAAACGGCGCGCAATGCCCTATCGGAACTATCAGACCTGTCAGACCACACGTACGAGTCCTTGTTCTCCGCTGCCGACAGCGACAGCGACGCCGAACCCGAGCCACCCTCTAAGAAACGCCGCACCAGCCCCGCTGCTGAAGAGGACGAGGGCCCGACCCATAGCGTTGTTGAAGACGAGATGTCGGACCAAGCGCCACCGTGCTATCCCCATGGTGAGACACATGTTGCGATACCTTCTACGCCGTCACGCCGTCCACGAGTTCTAGCCAATTCTCCTATGAAGCGCTCTCTCGCTGCAACTGCTGCAACTGCTACAACTGCTGCAACTGATACAACTGCTGCAACTGCTGCAACTGCTACACCCGCTACACTCGCTACACTCGATGTACAAGTCTCGCCCGCTGGACCCGCTGCGCAAGTCTCACCCGCTACAACCGCTGGACCTGTTGCACGAGTCTCCTTCACTATGGCTGCTACACCTGCTGCACCTATTGCACCTGCAAACCCTCCTTTGTCGAGGGAGCTGTTGACGGTGGAGGAGAAGCAGCGGGTGCTGGAACGCTTATGCCCTTTGATATGGCTCAACGACCTTACCGTCAACCACATTCTCGATCTGATCACCGCCCCGCTCAAGTCGTACCAGAATGTCAACTCCCTCTGCTTCACGCCCAATCGACCTGCCAAGCCCGGCTTCATCCGCTCAGAAACAGCAGTCTTGATTATGCCAATCCACGTGCTCGCCGCGCATTGGGTGTTGGCATCGTACAACCGGGAACTTGGCCAAGTGCAGACTCTCGACTCCATGAGCTCCCTCCCCAAGGCAGCCCGAGCAGTCGAGCAGCGCGTGAAAGCCTTTGTCCAGCAGCAGCTCGGTCGGGACCGACTCGTCTACGTCCAACGTGCTTGCCCCCAGCAATCGAATGGTTCTGACTGCGGTGTCTACATGTTGGCCATGGCGCTCTACGTCATCTCGGGCAGGCTTCCTCCGCAACAGCTGGACGCCACGTTCTGGAGAGGGGCTCTGGCTGTTCTCATCGGCAGCAATGCGCCCGATGACGAAGATGTCCCGCTTGCATCTCGTAACACGCAAGACCTTCCATCGACCATGGCTCGTCTGTTCCAAGAGAGGATAAGGTACACTAATGCTATGGATCTTCATGCTTGCCTCTCCTTCCTGCAGAGCAACAGCGTCAACATTGCCGAGATCCAAGCGTCGATCAACGATGTCCAGAATGAAGTGGCTCTTCTCGTCGACCTTCAGACTGTTGGTTCCAAGATCTCGGACCAAACGCGGTCGGTGAACATGGCCTTGCTTGCCGAGGATATTTCGAATGCTCAGTCGCGAGAAAGGTACTTGCGGAAGCGCCTAATGCTCGTGGAGGAATGGATTATGCGGGTCCAGGAGCTCCGCGTGCACGTTGAGACGATCCAGAACATATCGATGGTAAACATCACCAAGCTAGAACAGGAGTTAGCACGGCTTTATTAGCTCGTACGACTCGTCCGCGCACGTTAAGATGATGGAGAACGTGTCGAAGAGCATGGAGAAGCAGAACATCACTAAGCTGGAAGAGGAGCTGGCACGATTGCATGTCAAGACGATTCCATGTTAAGATGATTTCATGTTAAGACGATTTCATGTTAAGATGATTTCATGTTGATACGATTGCACGTTGAGGGGGTCGAGAAAGCGGAGAAGCAGAACATCACTGAGCTGGAAGAGTAGCTGGAAGAGGAGCTGGCACGATTACATAATAAGACGATTGTATATTAAGAGAATTAAGAACACGGCGAAGCAGGTGTAAGGCTCCTAGGCCTACTGTAGGTCCTAAGGGTGCGAGCCGCCTGCGAAGCGTAGGCGAAGAGCCCGCTGGTCACGTGATACACCCAAGACCTCGCCTAGCTAGCTATATCTGCCGGCCCACCGTCGGCCAGTCCGAATCCCTTAAGTGCTACGGGACAGCCTCCGTAGGTGAGGAAGATGGGGGAATAACCCTGCAATAGGCAAAGGGACGCGAGTTATATGGGTCAGAATCGCACGTCGACGATTGCGTTTATAATCACCGCTATCGCCATCCAAGCTTATAGCTTCCGGCCTCGCCATCGCCTTAAATAGTGTCTCCATCGGATCCACTGAAGCCGTAGGTACTAGGGTGCCCCTTATATAGCTACCGCCAGGTCTAGAAGCTGGACATCGAGCTCCACTGCGTCGATCGCCTTACAAAGACGAGAATATAGATCCGGGGCCCACAGTTCGTACAAGTTACGAGCCAGATGCCACGACTTCCACGAGTTCGGATCGTCATCGGGAGAAAGAAAAACCTTGAAGAGCGGCCGCCGGTAAATGTCTGTCTTCTCGCCTTCAATGACGGGATAGTAGGCATACCAGGCCACTTGACTATGGTTGTAAGAGACCGAGAATGCTAGTATCTGGCCATTAACGCTGTTCTCCCTCTTTGCCATCCGGAAAAGCTCGACCATGGCCTGGACGGCCACGTAGATGTTATGGGCGTTTTGGTTGTCGGCAAGGTCGAGGCTTTGCTGCCAGGACTTGACCTCGCACGTGAGGAAGGGGAAGTACATGAAGCGTGCGGGCATGAGGACCGTCTTTTCGCTGGATAGTATGTCGAGCTTTCTCCGCTGCTCCTCTGTGAACGCGGACAGTGAAAACCCCACACAGTAATTAGGTTTTGGCGTACCGAATCCAGGAAGTACCTGCGGCTGCTTGGCCCACTGCTCGTTCCAAAAGTCCGCAAACAGGTCGTAATTTTCTGCTAGCCCATCATCGTCCAAATGCAGTACCGCCAGGTCCTCCGCTTCCGGACAGACAAGATTCTGTAATGCTCGTATGACAGCCATTTCGTTCTTGCCCTGCAACCGTAAAAGCCTCGCCCGGAGTACTCTAGGCTGAAATTGGGAATCGCTTGGACTTTCTCGTTTCTTTTCCTTTAGCTTTTCCAGCCACTTCTCGCTGTCCTCACTTAATCCGTGTGTCGGGCCCCTCCTAGCAGTAAAGACTCTACTCTCATACATGAAAAGACGGACGTATCCGTCTCCCCTCTCGAGCATTGTGCGGTAAGTCTTCGACCCGTAAATGCCGTTCTCCTTTCTGGTAAGATTGGAAGCCGAGGTGCCTCGAGTGATTCCATCGTTCTCCGAAGCTCCTGTCTGGGATCTGTCTGTGGAACTCTGGAGGACCTCCTTTCGTAGTACGCTGTTATTGTGCTCCGGCTTCTGCGCGGGCTGGATCGGCGGGCGCGCCATGGCTCTTTCAGACTGCACAGCTCCCTGGAGCCAGGTGTTCGCATTCGACATCACCCAGTCTTCGGTCCAACTCCTGGGCGGCGTGGCTCTTACTGCAGTGCTGGCGCCTGTCCTGGCGACGATGCCTTGCTGAGGCGCTCTGACAGGCTGGTAGGCAGACGCGAGCGCGCTGGTAGGCTGGAGGGGGCGGTCTAGGAGCGCTCTTCGTTTGTTGGGCGTGGGCCTCGGCTTGTGTGCCGGCTCTGCGGCTGCGACGGGGGCAAGACGTTTCCGTTTGTTGTTGGGGGTTGGCTTCGGCGTGTGCGCCTGGTCCGCGGCTTCGATGGGGGCAGGACGTTTCCGCTTGCGGCTGGGCGTGGGCTTCGGCTTGCGCGCTTGCTTCAAAGCTATGGCAGGCGTGGGAGCTTTGTGTTCTTGGTTGGTAGGCTTTCGCCGCTGTCTCTAGCTCGTGAGTACGCTGGTCCGGAGATGGGCCCTACGACGCCACGGGACCTACGGAGCGTACTGACCCGTCGCTTACAAAGTGGCTGCTGAGGAGGCGTCGTATCTGCCTGGTACTTCAATACCTGAATGCGCTTGCTTCGCCTCGGCGGTGTCTGTGGTGGTGCTGTCGGGGGAAGACGGTCAGCTTGTGTCTCGCGGGATGCTCTAGCGCGCTCTGGAGGAATACGACAGACCGTTTAACTTCTCCTGTTTGTCGCGCCTACCGGTTACCTGGGGCTGTAGACCATGCCCGGGTTGGTCCTCACGTCGCGGCCGCTTTGGCCGGCTCATGGTGGGCGGGCAGGTGAACAAGAGCGGAGGGAGGAAGAGGCTCTACGCTAGAAGCGCATAGGTATAGGCCGGAACACAGCGCTCATCGCAACGTACTCATGGTATCGGAAGCTCGGGACGTCGTCGTGAACCAGGGTCAGCTCGGCTCACCCGCGTGGGTGTAAATGCCTCAGTTCCGGCCGATCATCCGCCTTTTAGAGGCGCGTCACATGAGCGCTGGCGCTCACGTAGGCCAATCGCTTTCATCCGCCCACTCTTAAGCGCAGAACGTATCCATTCATACGTCCTGGTTCTGATGAAGGCTAGTTGTGGTGCTACAAACGGACCGTCCCGCGCCGTATTGTTACTAGGACCGCCTTTGCACCGTATTCATTGGCTAATATGAAGCGGAGCAAGGACCGCTTTGTGTGCTGGCAGACTGTATTTTCTACCCGCTCGGGTCTGTAGGTGAGCGGTGTGAAGAAGCGACACATGGAACTGCGCTATCGGCACTGCCCAGTGTCCGGAACTTGCGGGTCGCCTTCTTGCGATAGCACTGAACACTGATCTACCCTGCTGCGGCTTTGCTCACCTATCATGGTGAGTATGCCTTCGTCCTCGTCCGAATCGTTTGCCCAGGCAACCTGGGCTCAATTTTGGCCAGCTGAAGGACGGTCGGCGGTTTAAACACTCGCAAGACTAGCTGCGCTGCCGCCACGTGCCAGGTATAGGGTCTTTTCAGGGTCCTGCCACACCGGGCAGCGGGCGACGCAGCCACGTGCTGGGTACAGGGTCTGTCCAGGGCCCTGTCACACCGGCGGCGGGACGGCTGGTTAGAAGTACTATATTAAGCTCTAATAGCTAACTCGGGCTTCCTTTTCTCTTTCTCTACTTCCGTTTCTAGAAGTCCCAAGTGGCCACTCTTATTAAGCCTCCCTCTGCGAGTGATGCTCTCTCTTCACCCCAGAGTCCATGCCGTCAATATGAGCGCGCCGCCCTTAGGCCTACCAGGCTTCCCGAAACTCCCACACTACAGTCTTAAATAAGTACCCTTACCTCTCCTTTCTTACCTCTTCTTTCTTAATGTCACCATATAAGGCATATTAGCACGCACTAGTAACAGTGCGGCGTCGTACTTTTGCAAGTTCGACACTTACTTACCCTGCACAAACACCTCGTCTGCGCTACCTCCGGCCCTTGTCTCTACTTTAATTTCACCTACCCCTGTCTCTGCCCATGCCTCTGCTCATGGCCCTGCCGCTGCCTCTGCTCTCCTCGAGTCTGTCAGGCCCCTAGAAGCTCCCATATTCCTGCTGCTACACCTACTGCTGGTCCTGCTGCTGCCCCTACTACTGCTCCTACTGCTACCTCTGCTGCTACTCCTGCTCCTGCTTCTGTTCTGCCCTTTCAGGCTCCCAGAATGTGCTTGTTGTGATCGCAAACTCCTGCGCTGCAGGAGGAAGTGGCCAAGCAAGCTAGCGTGGCCCGTGCGGCACAGGGAGCAAGGTCCTGAACGGGCGGTGAAACGATCCACTATATTATTGAAAACAAAAAGCGTTTCCCATAACATGACTCGTCCAAACTGCTCGAAGCAGCCGAAATTCTTACGCTTTACACTACTATCGACTGCAGTGCGAACAAAACCGGCACTCTAAACACCCACTACAACGAAGAATGGGGACGACGAGCGGCGCGACGTTTGTAGGGGACCGTAGAGACCCTAAAATCTGCTAGGACTGTATTGGAGAGTAGAAGCGAAATTTTGGCAGCAGGAAGGTAGCCGGTAGAAAAGTGAGATTGATAAAAAAAAAAATGAGGGCAGAGCAGAATAATAAGGCTTCCTTGGCAGTTTTCCGGGATTTCGCGATGCCCTGCGCCGCTCGTCGTCCCCAATCACTAGTGCCGCATGTTAGCGGCAATCTTACTTGTGCTATAGTATCACTTGAGGCTGTACTATATTAATGACTGCCGCCTATTTTTTATGCGCGTCACCCTTGCGTGTTATTATCGCCTTAGGCTAGTGAATAGTAAGAGATCTAAATCTTAACATTTCGCTTAAGCGCCTTAAGCGCGCACGGTTCTACTAACCGCGATTCTACTAGAATCGCAACGGGACTCTTAGTCCAATTAATAATTCCTGGCTTAGAAGAATCTCGTAAAGTTCGGGTAGAGGAACGTACGGCAATAAATAGATAAAGGTGCCTAAATCCTACAGGTCCTCAAGTTTTTTCTAGTCTTAAAGGGTAGATAAAAATATTAATCGATAATCGGCGCACCATAATTATTCTTGAGGGTTTAATAAGTATATAACTCACACATCATCTTAGTAGTTATAGAGCTAGTATTAACCTCAAGCAATAAGGGACAATGTCTAAGCGATCAACCCAAGACATCGCAAATTTCTTCCAGATACCTGAAAAAGACCAAAATGAGTGGACAAAGCGTTTCCTTAGAAATAAATCAAATTTCACCGCTCTTGTACAACAAGACCCACCTTTTATTCAAAGATTTATACGTCATATTTCTTTTAAACACCTTGTAGAATTATGTCAGTCTACAACTCGGAATGGATGTGTTGGCGGGAATGGGTTTTACTTTTGGTTACAACTTGGACGATCTAAAGTACTACAAGGAATGTCACCTGAGAACCGTGTAGTCATACTACAATGCTGTCCGGATCCGTGTAAAGGGTGTCTTATAGAGTCTTTAAGGGAAAATATTGTTCTTGACACGATTAAAGCTATGGAAGACAACCAACGTATACGGGCAATAGAGGCTTGGGTTTATTGGCTTAGGCTTAAACTAGGCCTTCTAAATAGGCATTTCGATCTATATACTTTAGAGGACTTTCTCTAAATATCTAAGGATATAGATAGATAGATAAATTCATTTCTTCCCGATATAGCTCCCTTACGGGTCCATGCGGGGTTGGCTATCTGTAGTTATTTTACACGAGGGGGAAAACCTTTTCGCCTGGCAAAAACCCCTCCTCTCGATCTGGGCATGATGTCTAATTCTGGTTCTGGTTCTGTTTTCCCTTCTTACCGGTAGCGGCTGCTGTAGCAGCCCTACATTCACCTACTAGCCCTATCCCTTCAGTCCTTATCCTCGTAGCTGTCCGGGTCCGAGTAGTCCTGGCTGTCCTCCTGGATTAATTCCCTGGCCAGGCTAAACTGCTTCAGCAGCCCTAGGCGTAAGAACCAGTCTGTTGCTGCTTTAACTCCCTTTTTTGTAGAGAGAAGGGAGCGGTAGTCTGTAGTTTCCGCCTTTTGGAGCATCTGTGCCCTACCCTGTTGGAAGTGGGGGCAGAAGAGGAGGATGTGCTTTAGGGTTTGCTTATGCCAGCCGCCGCAAAATATATTAGACGATAAGCGCCTCAGGTTCCTCAAAATTGATTATTACACCCTAAAGGAAGCTATCGGTCGGAGAGCTGCGAATTCTAAGCTCTAGAAACCAATCGCCCACGTGGTAGAGCTCGAATGCTATACAGCCGCTGGCAATAACACGAAGTTTGAATATAATGGCCTCAGTTTTGGAGACATGTAGGCTATTGTCAAGCAATAAAACCTAGACAACTATAGAGTGAGACGGATGGTGATGGGATTCGCGCTTGAGCGGGCGGTGATGTGCTGGGTCGGCGATGGGCGACGGCGGCAAGATCGACAGTCAGGCGTTAACGCGTGTTGCCAGCCAGGACATGGGCGCGGGCGCTAGGCAAATTTATCTCATTAGTTGGTGGTGGATACGTTCGCGATGGTGATGCGGTCATGAGTGTGGCTTTGTTGATGCGTTGGTAGTAGTAGTAGTGTTCATACACCCCGTCGGCCTCCGCGGGCCATAGGGACAAACCTCTATAGTTATGATGATGATGATGATGATGATTCATACACCCGTCGGCCTCAGTAGACCATAGGGACAATGAGCGCTATTCTACGCTAAGCTACATTGGGATCCCGGTTCATTCAAAGCCCGGCACGCTGAATGCAAAGAAATCATTTCTCCCTCCTGTTCAACAATTTGAAAATAGACGGAAAAAAGCACTAGCAGATAACACTAAACAAAACGCAGGACAAAACAAAGGAAATGTGAAAATAGAGCTATCCTCCATGCACCCCTCATACCATCCCCTTCGAGAACACTTCCCGAGTGCTGTCAGTCCCTATAGCGGCGTGACGGCTGGCTGTAGAAGGGAGTTGAGTTGAGTTGAATTCATTTACCCTGACCCGTCGCCCTAAGCGATATGCAGGCTACAGACTATTCAAAGTGTTTCTCTAGTAATACATTGATTGGTGTGTGACAAATTGGGAGGGCTGTAGAAGGGATTGATTTGACCTCTATAGTTAACTCAAAGTAGCAATCTCACTTCCATAACATAGAAGAAAGCCAGCCAAGACCCCGTGACCCCGCCTCGCAGCGACGCCGCCGCTGCCCCGTCCGCGAATAAACTGTCGGACCCAGCCAGCCCTCGAGAGCGCGCTGCGGAGCACCTTCTATCCGACTTGCATCGACTTCCGCCACCGTCGCCGTTTCGCGGGTAACGTGACCTTCTCGGACCGTGAACGTGACCGTAAACGTGATCGTAAACGTGACCGTTTTTATACTATTTATCACGGGACCATAGGGCTTTCTTACCGTTACTACCGTTGACGTAATTAGAAATAAATATAAGCTCGAGGCCGCGTTTCGATTAGAGCTTTATCCTCCTTCCGCCGCCTTCCGCCGTCCGGTTTTCCTCTCTTCCTCTCTTCCTCCTTCCTCCCTCCTTTCTCTCCTCCTCCTTCTCGCCTTCCTACTCTTCCTTCAATACAGCCTTCTCCGACAGCTTTCAGAGCGCTTTCCTATAGTAGAACGGAGCCGGAGAGGCCTTCGTTGGCGTGTTAGGTAGGTAAAGATCGTAGAACGGTAGTAACGACGTCTTCGCATTTGTTACTACCACTATCGCCGCCGATAGCCTGAAGAGGATGTAGTATTCATCTTTTCGCTTTACGCGCTCTTCGCTTTCTTTCCAGTAGATCTAGATCCGTTCGAGTAAACTTACTGCTAGACTCTCTTATTATCTAAACTTTTATCTTTCCGTTAGCTATGGTGCGTAGAGTATTTATACCTACCGTCTTATACTCCTGTTAGATTCGACGCTTCTCTCTTCTCTTCTCTTCTATTTATTCCGCTTTCTTTTTTAACCGCGTGGTAAACGTCGCGTTAGAGAGCTTCTCTATACGTATCGTCCTTTCGACGCATCGTTTTTTCCTCCTTTCGCTATGCCTGAGCTTCCGCGTGGAGCCGACGGCGTCCCACTGGACGTAATATAGCTACTAGACGAGGCAAGACAGACGCCAGGCCTCGCGCTACACCTACTTTGGTCTGGTAATATTTCGCGGCCGTCGGCTACTACTACTTCACCGGTACGCTCGCCGGCAGCGGCGGTGGCCGACTGGCGCCGGTGGTAGCAACGGAGGCAGCAGCAACAACAACGATAGTAGGAGCAAGAGCAACGGCTAAGGAGTAGATATATTCTAGCGCTTATAGACGCGCGCCGTCCGCTACCGATCGTCGACGTGGTTTACGACAGCTCCGAAAAGAAGGTTCGGTATCCGAGCTACGGGGCGCTGGTCGGATCCGTCTTCAAGTACGTGCAGGCCGACAAGTATTGGTGCTGCTCCGGAGGCTCCGTTAACGTCCGTCAGGCTCCGCCCTACCCCGACGAGCTTCGACGGCTGATGATAGATATCGACGGAGACCGTCGAACGGAGGAGACGGCTCACTTTTAGCATCTTATCCGCCAGTACAATAACGCTTTCACCTTTACGTCTTTAGGCGTCAGTCTAGACCGTGATCTAGCTTGCGCCGTCGGTAGCAGCTCGCGCCGTCGGTGGCAGCTACTGTCTCCGCGTTCACGGGAACCTGTACCACCGTATAGGCGGTCTGGTCCCGTCTAGAGGCATTCAACCGAGCTGGCGCTAAATCTACCTTCTTAACGGCCGGGAGGAGCAGCTCGACGCACGGCTACGCGCGTTCGGACAAGGTAGCGGTGGCGATGGTATGGGTGTCGACGTTAAGCTTCGTCGATCCGTCCTCGCCGTCGTATACAATTCTCTTACCGAGACTAATCCCTTCGTAGATACCTTTGTTAGTCTATCCGCGTCTACGAAGTAGACGCCCGCGAAGCCTCGTATTACTAGTAACGAGTCTTATCACGTGCATTCCAATCCTCACGTGACCAAACCTACTTCTCTCTTCGCTTATCCTTACCCACTCTTATCCTCAAGGTAAACCCTTCGGTTACCTAACTCCTACTCGACGACTCCGAAGTCGTATAGTAGAAGGTACTCCGTTATACTTTGACCACCCTCTTTGCACGAGAAGGACAGCCGGGTCGGCGCCAAGATAAGTCGATAGGTCGATAGCTTTAGCAGAAGGACCTGTAGAAGACTAAACCTAATCGGGAAAGAGAAGTACACCCCTGCAAAAACAAACTGACAAGCAGGGCAGCAACATGGCAAACCTATAGCTAACGATGCAGCAGCTCCTTGCTACGGCCTAGGCTCTCGAAGGCCGCATCGAGCAACTCTAGGGAGAGCAAGTAACGCCAAGGGCACGAAAGATCAAGATCAGAAACCCGGACACCTTTGATGGGGACCGTTAGAAGCTGCAAGGCTTCGTTTCCCAGCTCGAAAGATATATCTAGATCTACAACGATCAGTTTGAGGATAAAGAAGATAAGGTCCTTCTTTACATCCACTTACCTAGGTACCAAGCGACTCGCCTATCAAGGGCTCCACATACGCTTTGGTAAAGTCGGCAAGTTCGTCGAGTTCGTCCGAGTGTTGCAAGTACCAACAAGCGACTCGCCCCCTCAAGGGCTCCATATATGCTTGGACATGTCCGTTCCTCGGTGCGGCGTCTCTTCGGCCTATACTTACCTGCCTCGTACCCCCTACGTCGCAAGCGACTCGCTGCCAAAAAAAATTAGGCGGGAAAATCAAGCCTGATCGTCGAGCGCTCTCAACGATATTACCTACCAGAACAGCCTTCTTAGTCTGGCACTGCCGCGACAGCCAACCGAACTTCTAAGCCACTCGTACAACCCATAACGGTAGGCTGCAAGTTGATGAGTAGCAAGGCTGACCTGTCCGTTTCACTAGCGTGCTGGCAACCGATGCGGGCCTCGCAGCGCCCCCATATCAGGCGCGTAGTGCCCCACCTACTGTCGTCTGACCACCGCGGCCCGCTTGAGCACAATGCATGCGACGTTACCCAGCCTTTACAAACCCGCTGTAAGGATTACGATAACGCGTGCACTCTACCCACTTACCTCCAGCCACTTCCACAAGCTGGCGTGATCGGGGTTCCCATACAAACTGTAAGGGCAAGAGAAGTTTCGCATGCAGGCTAATTTTTGTCCGTTCGCTCTTCAATTGCCGAGACCTGCCAAGCATAGAAAAGTCGAAAAAGGAACCGACAAATGACCAGGTCAAACAGCTCCGAGGCTAGAGAGATTTGCAGTACAAAAGGTTTCTCGTAAGTAAACAACCGAAATTGAGATAGCTCATGAATATTCATTAATGGGTAGACGGTCGTCATCGACGAGGGCAAGGAGCTCGTTAAACCAACCTCTGAGTACTGGCGGGAGGAAGAGCAGCCGGAGAAGCTGGTGTGGGCAAATCTTTCCGCCACAGTTATAGACAAGCTGGTGGAGAACGTCCGAAAGAGACTAATAAAGGATGACGTAGAGACGAAGATGCCACTAGACAATAACGTCGTTAAATGGAAACTACAACCATGGCTACGCAAGAAGCAGGGTACGTTTACACCTTCCTCCTATTCTCATTTATGCCCTACTAAAAGATTATGCGCCCACCAAGATAAAAGAGCTCACCAATCCAAGCCGGCTAAGCCCTCTGCTACGAGGGCCAGGCAAAGCCCTACTGGGCAACCCGATCCTGGTCTTGTGGGAACGGGGGTGAGGGCCTACCAGGCAGAAGGCTGTCCGAAGACCCTCCCTTACGACCCAATCAAGGAATCTGCCGGCGAATACTCCGAGCCCGCCTAGCCCGACCCCTGTTGATGCAGTCTTGCTCCTTTCTTAACACAGGATACGAAACGCAGGGGATGCGAACTTCCATTGGAAAGACCTTTCTTGGCTCGTCTTCGGCGATCCTATTTTATAGCGTGGCGACTGTGTTATTTTCGTTTTTCCATGCTTTTAGACAACACTCGGAACTAAAGGCGTCGGTCCAACTGTAACTAAACTTTGACGTTATACAGTACCCTTCTCCCGGGTTCGTTGTCTGACTAGTGAGATAATTCCACCCTACACTACTCCTCTTTCCTTCTCAATCAGCTTCTCCAAGACTCCACCCCCGCCACCGGTATCCCCCCGATCCGCCGCATCACCACCAGCCATAACGCCGACGTGGGCCTGCACAGCAACGGCACCGTGAGACCAAAAAAAAAGACGCACCGCACGTGGACGTCGAATCACCTGGTTGTGATGGACGGGGAGGTGACGCTGACGCTGACGGCAGGGACGGTAGCGCGCGCGCAAGTGTGTGGGTGGGTGGCAGGAGGCGGCACTGCGTATCTGGGACGACGATGGCGACGGGTAGTGGGCGAGGCTGTTTTACGTGCTGGTTGTGGGCGGGGTGGCGTTGTCTAAAAGGCGTCCCCGTGTGCCTGCTATCTTTGTATTATTCATAGGATTGGTGTTGCGCGCTGAGCGGAGCACCATGTCTTTACGCCTGGCTTGATAACCCCAACATATCTTGGAAGATATACGTCCTTTATTATCTAGCAAATGACCTCGATCGTTGTAAACCACTACGAGCTAGCACCGCCCCGATTGGGTACTTTTAAGACCCGCGCCACCGTTAGAGATGAATATGCTACTATACATGATAATCGTCCATATTGCAACTATATAGCTTGGAGCCAGGCCTCATGAAAGAGGTGAGAAGGAAAGAGGTAAGAAGGAAAGAGGTAAGAAGGAAAGAGGTAAGAAGGAAAGAGGTAAGAAGGAAAGAGGTAAGAAGGAAAGATGATTAATACCCCAGACGGGGACGGCGAGCCGCTGTACCATCATCACCAGACGAGACAGGTCGCTTTGCATCCCGCTTCGGGCGAGCTCTAGAAGCAGGATGGCGCTTAGGGGCACCAAGAGTGGGAAAGCGAGCGGGTTGAGACGGGGGTTTTGCCTTGGATCTGGCTCTTGATGCAGAGGCTTCCGCGTCTTGTTGAACCGCGCGTCCTTTGCCTTCGAAGAGGACATCAAGCATGTATGCAGCAGATGCACGTTGAGTCGGTGCGAGGATAACCATAGGCCGGAGGCCACGAAAGTTAGGCTCGTTGGTAGCACGTTGAACGGCTTCGATCACGTCTTTCTCGTTCTGAGGCTGCTTCTTGCGGAACCCCGCAAGATTTGCGGCGTAGGCGATAGTAATTGCAAGCGACCATATGTCCATCTTAGGCGTTTGTCCATTCTGCGGATCACGGCTCAACTCTGGTGCCATGAACAGTGGGGTGCCTGCGTAAGTGACAGCTTCTGCTACGAAATTACAGAGGCCAAAATCGCTAAGCACAAAGGTGTGGTCGCAAGAGGAGGGATGTACCGTAAAGAGAATGTTTGCAGGCTTGATATCGCGGTGGACGATACCATTAACAGCGAGGTAGTCAAGAGCCATAAGCATCTGGTGGAGAAGATTCAGCGTCAGGTCGACGTCACCTTCAAAGAGGTTACGAGCAACGAGGGCTTCCACGCTTCCCTGGTAGAGGCCCATGCATATTTCCAAGTAGTTGTCGTTCCGCTGCGCAAACAGATAATCAACGATATTCGGCTGGTATGGTCAGCTCGTCGTCTATGTACTAATAGGGGGGACTTACATGGGATGAGCGAGCGAGAGTCTCTACTTCCCGCATGACCTGGGCGTAGTTCCTCGGCTTTCTTGCACGGTCGGGTATATACACGAGCTTTACGGCGAAGAGGTCGCCAGTATCAATGTTGGCGGCCTTGTACACCTTGCCGAAGCTTCCGCTGCCGAGGGCCTTGCGTCTTTGGAATCTAATGTTCGGCTTTAGATCGGGCAGAGCATGGTGGGATACCGTGTCGCGAGCAGGGGAAGCGGCCTCGATAGTCCGCCTTTGAAGTAGGTCTTCCTGAAAGAGCTCCAGTTCCGCCCCTATGTCGAGTGCGTGCTTGTGCCAGTGTAATGCGAAACTATACTCCTCGCCCAGCCAAATCTCGGTGTTCAGGCCGGGAGCAACCAGGACCTTGCGCGGTAGGCCTGGAGAGAAGTCATGGGCGTCTGGGCCGCGAACGGAAGTGGTGTGAAGGGTGGAGCGGTCGTAAAGCATAACCTCTTGCGACTGGACATTGATCTCAAAGGAACACTGAATGCGAGATATGCGATCGTCCGGAATGATGATATCGCCGGCGCGTCCTATAGTAGCGAGCGTCCCACGAGTCTTGGTTTTCGAGTCAACGTTGAATCCAACGTTCAGGGCCTGTCGAACCCTCACGGGGTTTTCTGGATCGCGTAGAAGGGAGAGAAGGCGACGGTTACCGAAATAGCCCAGTACGCCCTTGGCCGAATCGTTGATTGGAACGAGCGAAAAGAGCGCGAGCTCATGGTTGGTACTCGGGATGTGAGCCATGGTGATACCTAACAGTGGTTCAGATGCGTGCCGGCGCAGTGACGGTAGAGCGCGGCTGCGCGACCGCGCTCGCGAAGTGGCGCGTGCGCGACCGTAACTGTAGTAACGGCTCAGAAGCTCGGAACTCCACACTCCTCACACCTTCACAACACGTCTGCCCACACAAACACTGCCACCCGCCCACGTACCGCCGCCCTCCTACACACGTCTACACCCGATGGCGACTTGGATGATGGAGACAGTCTACATCCCTCGCGACGACATGTCCCCCGAGCCTCGAGCTACTCTTGATCCTCCGCCAGCCGACCTGCTCCCTCCCTACGCCCAAGTGCGCTTCCCCTCAGAGGCTGCTATCGACGCCCCAACAACAATACGACGAGAACCCGGAGGAAGCGGTGTCACTCGCCCCGAGTGTCTCTTTCACACGCAGGTTTGGCGCCAAGTCAAGCGCTTGGATTACCAGTCTGTTAGAGAGCTGCAGGGCCGCAGGCAGACGCTCCCCTTCGATTCTACCTGCGACTTTCTGGCCAACGCCGAGAACAATGTATTCAGAAGCTGGGCCGCAGCCGGCATCTGCCCACCCGAATGGGGGGCTCCGTGGCCGAGCGGCACTGAAAGGTGGTCACGGAAGGCACTACCCGGAGGGCCTCAGATCGGCGCACGCTGGCCGCATGAGGAATACTCAGAGCCCATCCACGGCCTCGATTTGGCCGCATCCCGCCCCTCGCGCCTATTCGAGCTGCAGTGGGCGGAGGAATTTCAATGGTACCGGGACGAAGCTGAGTTTTGGGGCCGCGAGATCGACGAAAATCAACTAAGGCAAGAGTCGTTCCTCGCTCTAAAAGAATCGTGGATCGAAGGCAAGCTCTGGGACCTTCGCTGGTCCGAGTTTCCCGGGGACAGGTGGATGCATGAGGATAGCGACGATGAGATGGAGGACGCCGCGCGTGGTGCCGCCAGCCCTCCCCCATCCTACGCTGAGCTCTTTGGGCCGGAACCAGATACCCAAGCCCCATCCGAACGCTTACCAGCCGCTGAGAATCGGGTGCCGTCCGTTTCAGACAACCTGAAGACCACCGGGCGATCGGAAGAGAACATTTCTAGACATCTCGCCACCATATCGTCGCGGCACGGGCTTCCTCGCACGCGCCGAACAAGGACCGCGGAGCCGGTGGCTCAAGCAGCACCTCGTCGGAGTGCCAGGATCGCCGCCCTGAATAAAGCTCGCGGCAACACTGCGAGCTCTCCCGCCTCTGCAACCACAAGTATCTCGGAAACCAGCCAGCGCGCTAAGAAGCGCGTCCGTCCTTCTCAAACACGGCGCACGCGGCGTGGGTAACCCGAGAGTCCCCAATGCTCGGAAATAATCCGGTGCTCCGTAAAGCGTCGTGGCCGCCGATCCTGGGTCTTACAAGTTCACGGATTTTCCACCTCAGCTGAACGTTCTGTTGGAGGATCTCACCTGGCGGGCGGTCTTAAGCCTCTTGACGACACGCTAGTGGGTATTCACGGCGTCTGGGGCAAGGACGGAAAGGGAGGTGATAGAAGAGACAGACTCTTGACGGAAGCGCCGTTCGATGATGGAAAGTACTATCAGATTAACTCGAGCCAGGAGTCGGAATGGCGGCGAGTGCTGCCCCAACGGTAGCACACGAAGGCAGAGGGGGCTAATCTCTAGTGCGGGACGGAGTTGACACTACCTGAGCTTGCCTCAGGCACTATTTACACGTTGTATTGGGTTGAACGACGATCCGACAGCACAACTGCGGAAGCAGGAGATATGCACTACGTGCATCGACATTCGGATTATTATCAGAGGAGGCACGCCAACTAATTAGATTAATTTCTCCCATGGCATGCAATCAATCACGTCGTCCAAGGTCGATTCGCTCGGTAGGCCGGATACGGTGGTTGTGTGAGTTCTACGCTCCCTCGCGGGCTTGCCGGTGAGAAGGGCGTGGTGGTCGGTTCGTCGGGCTGCCATGGCCAACAGGTTGTCCGGATGGGTTAGGCACCAGTGGGTGATGTTGGTTTATCCGAGCCCCGCTGCGTCGGCTTGACCGGCAGCGCGCCGCCACCTCCAATTCCCTCTATGCCTCCACCAGCGGCTTGATGCGCGACAACCCTTTCGTTCGGTTCAAGAGTTACGATACCCTCATTGGACTCTACTGTCACACCCCGTTCCCCGTCCTTGGCAGCGCCCTAATACACCTCGCTCATTCGACGCGACTTTCCCCGCACGCACAGAAACATGGCGCATACGAGCATTGAGCATGACCGCGCCGCCCTCGGTCGCATCTTTCCTGGCAGTGCAGCCTTCGATGAGACGTACGCCCTTGAAGAATTCGAGGCTGCTCAAGGCAATCTTCCTACCATCAAGGCTCCCTGCTACGGCGAGCGGTGTCCCGACTGCGGGAAAGTGGAGCCCCACGCCGACTCCATCATGATTGCCGTTAATGGTGCCTGCCGATGGAATGGTCGGCCAGATGCTGTTGCAGCTTACGGCCCTTTCTTTGCTCCTCGATCACCCTATAAATATAAGGCGTGTGTCTTGTCAGAAGAAAACGTCCGACCGACGAGCCAGCGCGCCGAGCTTACGGCGGGCATCGAGGCACATGAGACATAAATCCGCGAGAATGTAGCGCACAGAAAGATAATATATAAATCAATAGATTTTCTTTTGAAAGCTATTGAATGAATTGTAGAAATTTGTAGCTAAGGGATTTATTATTAAATAATCCTTACTCACGTGATTACTGCTTATCTAATCCTTGCGCATCGGTCCCCAGTATCGAGCAAACCATCCACCACCTTGACCACCTTATCGTTCGTGCTCTGGGTGGAGTTTGGCTGCTGTAGCGACGCGGTGTTCGGCTGCATTGCGGCTACTCGAGCCCAGGTCATGGGAGACTGCTGGGTAGAACGTTGCAGTCGGGGGTCAGCCGTGTTGACGGCCTCGGTTGTGCGCCTAATGGTAGTGGTGTCCTTTTTGATGTTGTTGGTCGTCTGTTGGATCGAATGCATAACAACGTTTAGCTCGGCAGGTGTGGGCTGGTTGAGGGCTTTGTCGCATAGCTCAATAATGCTTTGGATGAGCAGGGCAATAGTCTGAAAGCGAAAGCTCCGTCTACTCTCGCCCGCGTTATCAAGTAGCTGTTGTGCCTAGGTCCTTAGTTATGCGGCGTGCTTATTGAGAGAGAGGGGATTATCGCCCGATCGCAAAGCTTCAGTCGCTGCCATGGCGGACAATCTGGTGTTGGGCGATAGCGGATCGCCGGCAGGGCAGTTTGACGCGTGTTGCGGAGCGATTGCGCGTGGTTTGAAAGCGTAATTCCAAGAATTCGTTCTCGCTGCGAAGTGGTTGTTTTTCTAGTGGTGTTAGATAGTCGTTATCCCTCATTATCCTGCGGGTCTAGGTGGGGTGCACGTGACTCGGCGTTTGCCCATTTCTTGCTTCCTGGTGGGGTAAGCGGGATTCCTTCTTCCTGACCCTGTTTGTGCTCTCCCTTCTATACGGACTGAGGTTTGTAACACTCATTGCCTCGTGTCGTCAAGGTTGTTAGTTGTAGCATGCCGCCGTTCAGCGAGCCCTCAGGCCGTCGGCGATTGATTGTGCCTGAGGCAGACGCGCTAGTCCCGAGTGAGAATTGTTCGACTGAAACACAAGCTGAAAGTTCCCTTCTTAGATAGTTCTCGCGTACATAATGATCGCTTATCTAATCACTTTGTACGAAGCCCTGGTGTGGAGCGATCCCCCGTTCCGTCGCGACAAGTACAAGTACGGCACGGCTGGCAGCTTCGGAGCCAAGGCTGCGCCCCCTCCAACGCCCGGGTGGGTGCGAATCTACACGCAGCCGCCGAGTAGTGCCCCGTTGCCCCTGTCAAGAAGCGCAGCATAGAACCTGTAGAAACTTCACATGAGCGCGACAAGCACGTTGGCAACGGCCATGCCATCTTAACCACGGCAAACGTCGTCCCGCCTTCCAAGCCATCACGCCTGGCTCGCAGGCTCACCCGCGACGCACAGAGGCACGACACCGTAGTGCCCGAGGATGTAGTACACGCGCGCAGCGCAGCGCGCCTTCTCGCGCTCAAACGCCTCGACGGCGGCCGGCCCCGCCGTACCCGCCTCCGCGCGTTGCGCCGCGTGCACCAGGCGCAGCAGCTCGCGCTTAAAGACGATGTCGGCGGCGCTGTACAGGCCTGTGATCCAGCGGACGAGCCGGGCCGTCTCGGCGCGGAAGTCGCGCGGAAGCGCGGCGAGCGAGCGCAGGTGGAGGTCGCGCTATAGCGAGGCGGGGTCCATGTCGGGCGAGACGGCGGCGAACAGCAGGCGGGAGGTGCACTGTGCGCGGACGTCGGCGAAGGCGGCAGCGTCGCCGCGCCACGCGGCAGCGCCGAGGGCGAGGAGAGGCCAGCAGAAGCGCTCGTGCATCGTGCGGTCGAAGGACCACGCCCAGTCCAGCCACTGCGCCAGCTCGGCTAGGAGGATGCCGGCGCCGGCCGTCTCGCTCGTCTCGGCGTCGATGGCGACCTGCGCCGGGCTGAGGGGCCGTGCCGGTGGGCTGGTCGCTTTGCGCTTCCTCGACGGCGGCGCGGGCGGCGTCTCCACGACCCGCGACATGCTGCTCAGCCGGGAAACGTAGCCTCCATCGTCCTGTTCCCCCGATTCAATGCGTGGCACGAGGACAGTGGCGGTGTCTGTGTATTGTAGCGGCGAATGATCTGTCTAGTGCTCAGGGCACGGCTCGGGAGATGAGGGGCCAGAGTCGGGGTCAATCAGGTATTGATCCCAGATGTCTACTGCGCCGGTGCCCTTGAAGCTGCGTACGGGGTCGATTGAGACGGGAATGGCGCGGCCTTCACGAAGAATCTGGCAGACCCATTATAGTTCCACCTGTGCGTACGTATTGAATCTGAGGTAGATGTCGAAGGACGGAGCCTGGGATAGGGATCGGAGGGCGCGGAGAAGACGAAGCGGAGTGCCCTAGGGAGAGCTCGGAATGGTGACCTACGGCATGATAACGTAAGCGGGAGCCGTGAGCCTAAAGTGTAAATGTATAAGCCGCTACGCCCCGGCGCTACTTGTCGCTGCCAAACCGGCTTCCACTACGGCATCGCGTGTCGGCTCGGGAAGATTGGCTGCCCGGTAGATGTTACAGGGCGGGGCGAAAGCGAGGGAACGGATAGGAACGATTATAAACAAATGCTTAGGCTTCGACGTGGCTGACGAGGCGCGAAGTTTGACTGCCAGGTGCAGCGCAATAACAACATGGCTGTCACTGCGGCCGATGGCGAAGGCAAGTGTGGGGGAGCGGTTGTGCGTTGAAAGGGTTCCGAGGTATTGGGGATGCGGATGGGGATGGGGATGGGGCCACTGGGCGAGGACGCGTTCGGAGAGCCATGACACAGACGTGTCGATGGCTAGGAGCCGCAGCGCGTCGGCGTCCATCAAGGAGGCGCTGTAACAAAGAGATAAGCAAGGCGAAACCCCTCAGTGTATGAGGAACCCTCCCGCCCGGGCTTTTGCAAGTGAGGAGCAACCCTGACTCGAGAAAAAGAGCGAAGAGCGGCGAGCGGCGAGCGGCCGGGGGAGCGGTTCCGGGGAAGAGCTGTAGCACGCAGTCTACATCGACCGGGCCGAGCTCCGCGCAAGCAGTCCCACACAGCCAGCCGACGAATGAGGTGGATGTTGATGATGGTGGTTGGTAGTGGTGTGGTGGTAATGGTGGTAACGGTGGCGATGGTCAAGAGGCAGAGTGGAGAAACTGGAGCGGGATTACGTAATCCGGGTTACTTAACACGCTGTGCCAGGCATCGCTACCGGCAGCATTCACCGTCACACTGTAGTACAATCACCATTATGAGATAGTTCGCATGCTGCGCCTGCGAAGGCACGTAGTCCAAAGCCCGTCATATCAGCCTCTGTCTTTGCCCAGTTGCGCAATCCTCTCGAACACAATCCTCAGAGCACCCTTCTGCTAATCAAGCAGCACAGAGTCGTGGTTCGCCTCCGGAAACGTCGAAGTAGCAAAGTCAACCTTCCCCCTCACCCTATCGCCTTGCTAGCACTGCTCGAAGTACTCCTGTCCGCGCTTGGCGATCATGATATCTGACCCGGTAAAGAAGGCTTCGACACTCACCTTCGCCCCATCTGGCTCACAACTACCAAGCGCTGCTTCGTTGACGACTATCTCGTGGATGTAACTCGAGTAGTCTGCTGCCTCTCCCTAGTTAGCATCGTCGTACTTCTAGAGACAGAGCTTCGCTTCTTCATTTGCGCCGGTGTTACTCTCTGCGATTTGGTACTTCGACGAAAGCTTCTCGATAAGCTTGTCTGTGTCTTCATCGAAGCCGTACTGCTGGAACGGCGTGGTGGCAGCTGACGTCTCTGCTCCGGGGACATCTGTGCTGGCCGAGGAAGCGAGCAGCGCTGCTGATGACGAGATGATCCCTCCGGACCAAGAGGCGCTGGGCATGATCTTGCTGTTGATGAAAGTATTTGAGGCCGGCCTAGGAGTCGAGCAGGTTGGTTGGAAGTTTGGCAGCGATGGTGGTAAGAGTCGCACCCGAGTGGGGGTGTGGAATTGTTGCGAAAAAGATGCAACGGCTCTAGCAGTGTGGAGATTGACGATTGTGGTCGTGGGGGTTGCATGGGTGAAATGGTGCATGTGCGTGGAGGTGTCCACGATAGTGTAGAAAGGGAACACGATGGAATTTCGTCAGACGACCTCACCCGGCACCGAATCCAGATGGGTGAAAATTGAGGCGCGACTGAGGTCCAGCGGTCGGGGTTCCCAACAGTGTCACAATTGGCAATATGGTGGCGTGAGGCGAACGGCGCACCTCGGCAGGAAGCCACGCAGTGCGCGAGCGAAGCGACCGCCTAGTCGACAGCGAGGGGCGGTGCGGGTGTAAGATGATGGATGGCAGAAAGGCAGACGCAGTTGACGCAAGCGCTGCCATCGCACCGTGTGGGCGAGTCGGAGCGTTTCCGCCCGCCCGCCAAACTTTAGCACGGACCAGACAATCTTGAATTCTGAGCAGATCCCAAAATTTCTGGCCCGTGCCACCAACGTGACTGCGCGCTCGCCGCATTGCCGCGTCTTGCCTGTCTTCCAACAATCCGTAACAATGCAACCAGCCAACCAACCATGAAGACAGATAAAGGCCTCACGCAGGCGCTGCGAGCCTTCGAGCGGTCGGCCACCGCAGCAACGGCCACCGTCTTCTCAGAGTTCACACGTCTTCGCACCGACTTCAAGCTCAAGCCACTGGAGCTGTTCAACCTTTTGGGCCCGCCGACGCGTCGCACCGTTGCCCTTGCGCAGGCCGCCTTCCAGCCTCTCCGCACCTCTGTCGTGCAGCTCGAAGACTCGCCCTGGCACCTCTCTACCGACGACTACCTTATCCTCTTCGGCCCAGGAGCGCTGTTCTCGCGCAACTTCGTCGAGACGCTGGCCAAGTACGCCTGCTCGGGCGTCTCCTGGCCAAGGGCCCAAGTGGCGTTGCGGCAGGCGCGCGACGCCCGGTGCGACAACAACTCCAGGCGCCAGCGCATTTCGTCAACGCGCGACTGGGTGCCGCAGGACATCAAGGATGCGATGGCGCTCCACGCGGCTGTGCCAGCGCGCAGGCAGGCAAAGCGTGGCGCGTCCCATGCGTCTACGGTGCCGTTATCCCTGACCCGTCGTTGCCTCGATGCTGAGTCAAGTCGTGCGTGACAGGTTTCTCTCCACCCGTCCAAGCGGCAGAAGCGTATGTCCCCAATCGATGCCGTCACCGTTTTCAAATGGCGAACAGACCTTCTCCGCGCACGCCGGATCCAGCCCCACCTCGCTCCAGAAGACGGCGGAGCCTGCGCACGAGAGCTCTTCTGAGGAACACCCGCCGCCCGCACCGCCCGCGCCGCCCAAGTCCGTCCCCGCTCTGCCCACACCTCTCTCCGCCAACCCTGCCTCGCACGCGAAACCACAGCTGATCACCGACCCCGAGAATGAAGCGATCCCGTCGCCCGCGAGTCTGTTCCGTCCATCCAAGCCGCCCGGACAAAACGACAAAGGGGGAAACAAGGCTCGCCCTGCCCCGCTTGTGCGCTCCTCGCAGGTGGTTATTCTCGACGACGAGCATCACCATGAAAGGCACGCAGTTCCCGCGTCCATGGCTCTCCCGACGCCGCCCGGGGGAGCGAGTCCCTCATTGCTGTTCTTCGATGCCGAACACGCAGTCTCAATCAATGAACAACTCCAAGACGCCAAGTGGGTTGGCCAGTGCACGTTGTGGTTCGTGCTGCGCCTCTTCGATCAGGATGGAGTGTGTTTCCTGGATGTTCCATATGACCAACTTGGCCAGAACAAGTGCAGCGGCCGCCCGTTGCAGAACAAAGCCCACATCCTCCTATCCTTCTATCTGCCGACCTGGCGCCACTGGGTACTTCTCCACCTCGACATTGCGAAGAAGCAGGCTACCGTCTACGACTCGATACTCTCCCTCGGAGCATCCTGCGGCATGCAAGACGCAGCCCGCGCAGCAGTTGACCATCTGAGCCTGGAATGGGATGCCCGGAGGTGGACCTACCACGTCGCCAACAACGTTGTACAGCAGGATGGAGGGGACGATTGTGGTATCTTTACCATCGTGTTCGGCCTCCACCTCGCATTGGAGATGCAGATTCCGCAGCGCATTACGGCGCCCTTGTGGCGGTACATCTTCCGTGGCTCCTGCGGTGGCGATTCTCGCACAACTCCACAAGTTCAATCTCCTGAAGCAACGCCAGGCCCCGTTCAGCGCCCCCCGCTTGTGTCTCAAACACTTGATCTTTCCAACAAAGTCCACGCGCTTACCAGCACAGTCGAAGAGGCTACACACATGGTTACCGTCTTGTCTAAGCAAATTTGCCTCGCTCAGTCCGGCCTTGAATCTACTGGCCAGCGTATCGACAAATGCCGGCGGCTTATCGAGCATGACAGAGATATTGGCGCTCTCATCCGAGAGGCCAAGGATGACGGTGAGAGCGGTGATTACACCCTCACAGATGATGCCATGCAAGCAACCTCAAAGAAGCACGAGCAGAAGTTGCACATATCAGAGTGCCTGCTCACCAAGCGGACCTATCAAAAGTCAGCCATTCTGGACATGATGGCTGCTGCGACAACACTTTACTCGGAGAACCAATCCCGCCTCAAGGAATCAAAGTCGGCATTTGAGCGGGCTGAGGAGAATCTCAAACAGTATAAGGAGTACTTCAAAGCCTCTTAACAAGCCGAGGCGCTCCACATTCGTGGATGAAATTGACCGTCATTTCCCTGAAGAGATTGCTTGATGCTATGGGTCAACTACATGTCAGTAGTGTTATGGTTTGTACCTATAATGGTGTCTCGGATGGATCCTAAGACGATCACGTGTAGCGCTAGTCTTCGCTTATATAGAGTCGCTGGGGACGCGTGTCCTTTCATCCCCAGCTTGACCTTCGTGTAGACGGAATCCAACTCTTCAGCGCTTACCCTGGGGTTGAACCATCACAGGTAGGTTGTATTGATGGAATACTTCGTGGCAGAGTAATGGCAGTATGGTGGAAGTAGAAACAGTCGTAGCTGGAGATGTATTCTGCGGATGTGCATGTGGCCGTGGTGGGAATGTGGTAGTTTAAGGGGCAAATAACACATCTTAGCCTTAAAGTATCCTTCATAACCAGCACATAGATAACGCCCCACCTCCTCCATTTCGCGAAGTCTTCTGCGTTTTCCGAGCCAAACGCACGGAAATCCCTTCTTTAGCATCCAATAAGTAAAGATGGAGTAAAACTAGGTGCTCTACCTACTCTGCAACAATCCGCCCACCGGAACCACAGAGCACCAGGAGCAAACTACTAGATTGTATAGAACTCTCCTACGTATATAATCCACGCTCCTTAGATAGCTTTGACCGATCGTGGTCAACTTCCTTCAATAACAATCAAGTATCGTTAGTAACACGGCTTAGCGCGCAGCGCTCTGTCACGTGTAACTCGTCACTGTTCTCACTCCTCCCCTACCTTGTACTCACTCAAGGTAAACCCTACACGGCTTACCGCCCTCTTTGGTGTTTGGATCCTTAGAGGTTAAGGCCCGCCATTACACTGTTCAATTACTTCTAACTACAGAAATAGCTAGACTTCTATGGGAAACCATACGTCGTCGGCGTAGTCGTGTTCTCTTTTTCTCTTCCTTGTCACTTTTTTTCTCCCGTCCGGTGCATGTCTGGTGTCCGGTACCCGGTTCCGTTCTTCGTCCGTGTCGAAGTCGTGTTCGTGGAAGGTTTCGCAGAACCTCGACTCCGCTAGCCAGGCTGGTACCGATACCGACTTTTGCTTCACAGTGCTATTAAACATGAGGTTCTCTCGGTACGTAGATAGACGCCATAAAAAGATAGAGTACGGTGTGAGGAGTGGGCGGTATTGCAACGTAGCGTCGGCCTGCGTTAGGGCGACGAACATGAGGATCAGCTTGCGTAAGCCCCGCCCCTCGACGATCTTGCATGCTGCCTCTTCTTCCGCTTTCATCGCGGCCATCGGTTTTGGCCAGAGCCGACTGATTAGCTCACATCGAAACGGATTCCGGCGCGTTCGATGGATGAATGTGATGAATGCGTTGGTTATTGCGGTTCGGAGGCCAGGGACGTCGTATTCCTCTGCTAGCACGTACAGATCCACCAGGTGCTCACCTGATCTGGCGACCAGGAAACAGTCGTCCTCGGAGGGGACGTTGGAGAGACGGTGGGTATACAGCCAATCGATAAACGTTTCGAACACGGCTGCCCGCGTAGACTCGGACTGAACTCGTATACGACGCGCCTTGCAGCCGTCCCCGAGTCGAGAATTAAAAAGGCCGGACTGGGAGGCGAGCACGCAGGCATGCACGCGGAAAGTACGGGACTTCTGAGCGCCGCCCTTGAAGTTCAGTGCGACCTCGGGCCCCCATTCGCGTCTGTTAGGTGATTAGTAGAAGTAGCCAATAAGGTAAAGCATCGTACTGGCTCGACTGATGCTGGTGGTGGAGTGCGCGCAGAAAATGACATTCTACGGCCGGAATGCCGGCTGGCTCGCCGTCTTGAAGAGAGGTGGTAGGGCCGTGTAGAGAGCTTTGGAAATCCATAGCGGGTCTTAAGATGCGACGAGTTAAAACGTGATTATAGAAGTATCTTTGGACGAGAAAGAAGAAAGCGATGGGTGGGATACTGGACTCTAATATATACCGCAGCTCCGGGCGGATAGCCCCGCTTCGCCTACCACCGATTGGCTTTCTCGGAGCTGGGCACCCTTGCCCTAGACTAAGTCCATACCGTACAACTTCGAGTGTTCCCAACTCGGCCTAGCATACTTAGTATCCTGGCCTTCGTTACTTTGGCTCGTTTCTTCGTACTCTACCGCCTCAACTGCTATCCAGAGGCCGCTGGTTTTCCCAATGGCGCACAGCTCTACTCACGCCGGTTTCGAGTGACACTTAAAGCCGTGAAGTTTTTCTTTTATACGTATAAAACAATCTGGGTTTCGATCCGGGCATGAACCCATCCGCAAACCCGCCCATATTACTATCCAAAGGCCGCCCGTCTACGCATGGCCGATCCGAGTGATATTCGAAGCCGTGGACCTTTTCCTTTACACTTATAAAACAATCTAGAATTCGAGTTAGGCTTGAAGTCATCTGCGAACCCACTCATATTACTGTCTAAAGACCACGCACCTCTCCTGATTACTTAGGGACGATCACTATTATTTTATACTTATTCTCAACCCTAGCCACGTCTTCACCGTCTCACATGTATGTGTGTGCGTATGTAGCAGGTAGTATGATAATTTTTTAATAGTAGTAGCAGCAAGTACCGGATACCGTAGATAAGATTTCCTTCTCTTCTATCTATCATGTAAATAAGCCATCGTCATTACAGCATCTAAAACCACCTTTCTACCAGCCGAGCTTCACCCAGCCAGTGTTCTTAGCGCCGGCCTCGAAGCCACTCAGGGGCTCTGTAGCGCGGTCCTTGCCGTCTAGCCTCATCATCTACGTGCAGGCGATGCCCACAGCCCACTTTAGAGCCATGGGGCGGCAGTCGCTCGCGTCGTTGCCGCCGCCGCCCAGGTAGATGTCGGCCCTGCTAAGACTCTTATCGTGGGCGCTCTTGCCGTTCTTTAGGTAGTTCAGGAGCTCGTGGACGCGGTTGACTATACGGGCCTTACCCAGCTCGCGCCTTGTGTACTGGAGCTCGGTATCCGTATCCTTGGCCGCCTTGATCTCCTCTTTCGACGGCGGGAGCAGCCAATCCTCGGGATCAATGGCGGGATCGTAGATGTAGACCTGCGGCTTATCGCCGGCCGTGATGTAGACGGCAGCGCCGTGGTCCTCGCCGCCGCCGCCCTCATGTGCATCGCGGGCCTGGGTGTCTCCCATTATCTGGTTGTACGTGTCGATGTCGAGGTCCTGGAAGGCACGGAGGTTGAAGGACTGGCCGAAGGAGGGGTGGTTCTTGGTCGAGACAAGATAGAGGTTCGCGGAGTTGGACCGGTGACCGCTGGTGCTGACGTCGACGGTGCCGGAGTAGTGCTGCTCGACATCCATGGCGTCCTCGACCTCCTTGCTCCTGGCGACCTCCTCAGCCATGGCGTTCTGCCAGCTCTCCCAGCTCTGGGTGCGGCTGCTGTTGTTCAGATAGCATACGACGAGCGGCGATAGCTGGTAACGGCGGGCCGACTTGCCCTGGAAATTGTAGATGGCGGCATTGGCATTGAGAGAGTCGTTGGCCCAGGCCTCTAGGCACTGAAGTACCAGCCTGCAGAAGGCGAACGATAGACGATTCTGGCGTAGGCCGTCGAAGCGCTCATTGAAGCAGTTGGCGTCGGAAAATCCGCCCTCAGCACGGAGTGCATGATCTGAACGGCCTCAGCGGCGTTGGTGGGCGGGTCTGGGACGGTGAAGCCGAAGTCAAAGTCGGCGGATAGCTCCGGCAGGCTGATATTTGCGGAACCGACCGTGAAGTGTAACGTGAGCCAGGTAGGCGGCTTCACCACGCTGGTGCTGGCGCTGGCGCTGGCGCTGGCGCTGGCAGCGGCTTCGGCATCGATGGACATGGTGGGAGTGAGAGCAAGGGTCGAGGAGGGTGAGGGACGAGGTGTCGCTATTTGCGTTAGGTCAGCTATTAGTGGAGTAGAGGGTTTCTTGCGGGTGGAGGGCACGGAGGCGGTTTATATATTCCGCAAGGCTAGCTGCGCCGCCGCCACGTGCCAGGTACAGGATCTTTCTAGGGTTCTGTTATACCGGCGGCGGGACGGCTGGTCAGAAGTACTAGATTAAGCTGGTCCAGCTAGCTTGGGCTTCCTTCTCTCTCATCTCCTCTTTCTTACTTACCCTGCACAAAGACCTCGTCGGCGCTAACTCCGGCCTTTACCTCTACTTTAATTTTACCTACTCCTGTCTCTGCTCATACCCTTGCCGCTCCCTCTGCTCCCCGCGAGTCCGTCAGGCCCCTAGAAGTTCCCATATTCCTACTCCTACACCTACTACTAGTCCTGCTACTTCCCCTGCTACTGCCCCTACTGCTACCCCTACTGCTGCTCCTGCTCCGGCTTCTGTTTTCTACTCCCCTCGGGTTTTTTAGGCTCCCAGAAGCTCCGACGCTCCAGCCTAAAGTAAGTACCTCACCTCTTCTTCCTCACCTTCTCTTCCTTATCCACCCTGCATAAAGACCTCGTCTACGCTACCTCCGGGCTCTCCACTTCGGACTCCACGCCGCTAGCAGGAGCGCACCATCCTCCAGCCTACCCTCCCCCTCTCACCTTATCTTCCTCACCTCTACTTCCTCACCTTCGCCTCCTCACCTTCGCTTCCTTATCCAAAGAGGATGTCTGCGGGCTAAGAGGGTAGGCTAAATTATAGCGAGAGGGCTGTTTATCTAATATTATAAATCTCTAACTCAGTATATAGCGACGTAGTTGTGTTTAAATCTAAGCTGTAGTAAATTTAGGGAAGTGAGTGGTGAGTCACGACATCATCGAATAGAGGATTGGAGCACTAAAGAGTAAGGTATAGAAGACTTACTTGTATTTCTCAGGGTAGCCTCGAGTAGTGAAGATTGGCTTGCTGTAGCTCTTGTTCCCTATCTGCATATTGCACGATTTAATGTATTCAGTGACTCTAAATTCTAATGGTGGATGAAAGTAGAATCTCCTAAATCGATATCTTTGAGATGTCGTATCTCTTCCGCGTTCTCCTCGCTGGTCCATTATATCGGTCATACACAACCTGCTTTCTATGAATCCTGAGAAGCCGTAGTTCCACCATGGGGTCGTACGCAACTGTAGTTGCCCCTAATACTTCGCTATTGAGATCCTCCTCCTGCACTGGACTGGTTTGGGCTCGTTCGAGAGGTGGCGGCATAGGTAAGATGGTAGTAGTTGGTTCTGTCCGACTGGTAACCCTTCTCTTCTCAATGCTAATATCCTGAGTGCCACCCTCGTGAAGAGAATACAGTCGTTGTTCACTAGGCTGTGACTGTTCGTGGTTGCCAGCATCTTCTATAAAGCGTCAGTCATTTACTATCGAGAGTGCCGAACAACTACAGAAGTATTTTCTTACGCGCTGTCTGTAAATTTATCTTTAGCTTTGCGCTCGTCGTAGTCCTGCTATAAGAATGGGCCGCATTTAAGGTCGATCGGGGAATCTTTAAAAATGTATCTTGACGTTCGTTCTATGTGGTTGAACACTTGAGGAAATAAAAGGGGCGAGCGTTGTACGGGTAGAAGCGAGATAATGCGTGTATGAAGAGTGCTGCGCCCATGAACGAACAGCATTTAATGCTGGGCGGTACCGGTGTGCAGGACCATTCGGGCCCTTCATAATTGGTCCGAGATGTAACCTAGCCAGACAGAGTAATCATGACTTGTTAAGGCTAGATAGTAGCTCTCCTCGTATCCGGGAAATCGAACAGGATCTTTTGAGGGTATCTTCGATCTGCTAAGTGGAGTCTCTTACGTGGCAGCCCTTGCTAGAGGCTAAAGCACGCTGGCATTGAAGCAGCGGAGGTGCAGCCGGTATAGTCACGCGCATCGGCGGTGACCGGTAGCTGATGCCATCGTACTGGGAGTGGCAGCCTGGTTGATCAACAGACGTGGCGCAGCAGCATTTCCCCTACGCCCCGGTATACTGGATGGGGTTTGAGGGATTTTGAAGGCCACTGAATGATGCGGCACGGTAGATGTGAGCCCACCGTAGTACTAAGCGAGCTTGGCGCATGATAACGCTTTCCTTGGAATGCCATATCTGTAGGGCTTGTCGGCGGAATTAGGCGGCTCTTTGCTTTTATGCAGCCGGAGAGTATTGAGTCAAGCCGGCTTTATGCAAAGAGGGGGGACAGCTACTTTTGGCGAGCCCCAGCCTCGCAATTCCAGGACTCCGTAATGACTTCACCGCTAATACTGCCAATCCTATGCACATACAAACTCGTCTCACCACCCAAACGGGCAGCCACTCCGCCCTTACAAGCTTGGCTAGCGTTTATATAAATGAGCCGTTCGGTGTTGCAGACACTTTGTGCTTTCTCTTCCAGATCCTCATTCTTTACTGTTGGACTTCTGTGAAATTTGACCTTAAAAATGCTTCTCAGACTTCCGCGTCGCGAGCACGCCTCTCTTCCCACCTCTAGAAATGCTAAGATCATTCGGTTCGCATACGCCTCCAGACCGCTTTGCCTAGCTCGCCGAATACCTTCTAAGCCCTCCACCATGAGAGTTTGTACTACCCCGGCCCCTGGGTACTTGCTCCACTAACTTACGTGCGACACAGACCCACGATTGCGAACGAACTCCGAGTCATACCATTAGAGCGCCATCGAATACCTCGGGCCAAGCTTGCGCCAGGATTCGAGGTTCAATCAATTTTGAACAATCAATTGACAGAGAAGAGCGCTGCTCCAGCCTGTCAGCGAGGATCGATCGATTGTTTAAGAGAGTGGATGAAACGAATGTTCAGGCTGCAGCTCTTCTGGAAAAAGCCAGCAAAGTTTCTGCATCCATTAGAGGGGTTCTTTGGAGAATGAAGAAGGAGAAAGAGCTGATAAGACATTGAAGGTGCTAGCCACGTTTGTGATTAGCAGCCGATGGGTTTCCTTAGATACAAGAGAGAGATTTCGGGTTGCAGTGGCATTTATACATAAGGACTTGGATAGTTCACAGCTTTAGCACCCGCTCCATGGCAGTCGATGTGGTACAGAGCTCAGACAAGCTTTCGAATTCATATGGAGATTGACGTGAGTTAATTAGATTTCCAGACTGTAAATACAGGTGATGCTGCTCTATCCTGAGACTTGGGAGCCCTGGCTTCACATCGTTGGAACCGTTAAGGATTGAGAAGCTGCATTGGAGTTCAGTAGACACCACTACTTCTCAGGCCCTGTCCATTGAGGCTAAGGAACGGGATTATAAGACACTGACGCATGTAGCGAGATGTATGAATGGGCTTTTTCTTCATCTTTCCCGTGGCTACTCGCACTGTATACATCCTATTCTAATAACCTCCAGGCTCTCTTGTCAACAGCCGGCGCGGCATTGGAAAAGAGTCGACCCAGCGCATCGCCCCATCATCCTGATTATATATCTCCGCATGATATGCTGAACCGAGGGAGGCCGGTCGTCCGACATCATCCAGGCCTCTTCCCAGGCGCTGGCCCTCTATCCAAGAGCTCCCAATGTTCTGGATCGCTAGGGCGCGGAACTCTACCTCTTCGGCGCAACAGCCTTCAATTCTTCTTCAGAGGCTAGAGCCACCCCCGCTCTTTGGCACCTGGTACCATACGCGTGTGAGCCGTCAGGTTTCGTGCTTCTGGGCTTCTAGCGGGCGGTCGTCTGGCGTAAGGTGTCCGAAGTGGCCAGGCTTCAGATTATGCGGATGCGTAGCTGCAACTGTCACGCGGTAATGTCAAATCGACGATAAACGGGGCTTGCTTATTTACTACCAGAGGTTGCAGTTTGACGGGCTCAAAATATACATACGAACTGACGAGAGGCATAAAAGTCGTTGGAGCGAGCGAAGGTGTTCGGTTTCCGTAGTTGAGTACACTTGTCTCAAATCACCAACTGTGGCTGTGGCTTGTTTTGATTACACCCACGTTCTTTGTAAATTAATTCAATTGTGTCTGAGTGCAACGGTCCCATCCAAAGATCTTAGTGCGCTATACACCTCTTGTGCCGATTGCAGGTTCGAAAGCCAACAACGTCTAATAATCTCTCCAAGCTGCACTCCGCTCAGATCTGGGAATTGCGAAAGTTTGTATAGTCGCTCCACCTGACCGCTTGCGACATCTTCATATGGGATTCGATCCGTCATGATCTCGTAAACGGTGGAGCCAAGAGCGAAAACATCCGCCCGGACCGTCGGCGGGGTTCCCAGTGCGCGCGGAAGGTGAAATCTTACAGATCCTTCCGCTGATGACCATGATCCATTGATCGAGCAACCGCCGAAGTCGGCCACTTTCAGCTCAAGGCTGCTGTTCAGTAGCAGGTTCCGAGGGGAAAAGTCGCAGTGCAGGATGTGGGACGAATGTAAAAGGGCGAGTCCCTCGGCCGCTTGAATAGCCCACCGGAGCCGCTGAGCCATGGGTATGCTCCTGCCATGCATCTTCAAGTACTCGCGGACCGTTCCGTGTCGCATGTATTCGAGCGTGATTGAGCCGTCCTCTGGGTTGTATCCGAAGAACTTGACGAGACGCTGGTGAGGACCTAAGATTCGGTATACCTCGGCTTCGAGCTGGATGTCCTTGCGGCAGAGAGCCTCCTCACTACCAGGCCATGGGGATTTGGCAACGCTGCCAGGCGAGATCAGCTCCACAATGCCGGACACCCCGCCGGCAACAGCGGGCCCCTTAGCATTGCGCACAGAGTACTCCACTCGCGCTTCATCCATCATGCGGCCATTCTGGGAGCCAAGGTAAGAAGTCGCTCTTGAACGGAGAGGCCCGCTTACTATCGTGGTTTTTGGTCTGACGGAGGCTGGGTTTCTTCGAGAGGTCGGACAGAACGAAAGGACAGCACGTGTTCGGAGTAATTAATGGGCCGTCTAGCGCTAGACCAGAACAGTGATGGTCTGAAGTCGGCAAGTCGGCAATCGACACCCTTTCCTCCATCTGGCTGAAACAATAAATTAATCAAGCTCATTTTCCTATTATAGGTTGAAAAAGATAACCCCTACTCGCAATTGCGGAAGCAACCTCACCCACCCAGGCTTCTCCAAGCGTATTGCTTGAGAGCAACCCTGACACAAACTGTCCAGTCGACCATTCCAGCCAACCAGCCACTCGACCTGAGCAGCGAGAAGAAAAAACCGGCGTGGGAAGGAGGGTGAGTATAGTAAGAAAGGTGCCGCGAGTCGAGAGGCGAGGGCGGAGGACGAGGTAGACGAATGCACGTCAACCGGACCAATCACCTGGCCGCTTTAACTGAGCAGCAAGAACAGACTAAATACGTACAGCTTGTCAAAAAAAACGGATGGAAGGAGGTGAAGACGAGTGGGGCGATGCGTTTTTAAGCACTACGACGCGGGTGCGGGGACCTCGCGCCGAAACTCTAGCGGCGGGCGGGCACCCGCCCCCGGATACGCACACAATAAGCTGTGCGGTACGTGCACTAAAGCACCTTCCCTTCCGTGGTCGGTGGCGTGTTCGCGCCCCAGACGCGCTCCGAGCGCGCCGGCTCGGCTCGAGTAGCCCACTCCCCGAAGCTCCGGCGGGCCCTAGTGCGTGGCCGTACAGCACGCCCGCTTCTCTAGCCGAGGCTAGGGCCAACGCAAGATGTGCCGTAACGGTATTCGGTCAGAACGCTCCTCCTAAGCAATGTTAACTGTTCAGCCCGGCGGCGCGATGTGATCCACAATCCCCTTGTTGACACGAAACCGCACGCTACACTCGCCTCCATGATCCATCACGTAGTGGACGGACGATGTGGGGCATGGAGGGCCTCTCATCCCTGCGGTATTGTAACGCTCCGAGTCATCTACAAGCTATGGACGATGCAGGGCGAGTCGGTTTGTAGCGAATCACGTGTACCAATCAGCCATAAGCAGTTAGCGTGAGAGGACGCGGACAAGCCGGGCACCCCCTCTATCCTCCTCCCTCTCCATCATGCCAGCAATCCAACACCTTCAAAACGCCCCCATTTCAACACTGTGGTTGAGGCGTAATGTATTTTGTACCGGAGGTTTGGAGGTTGAACAACTAGAGCGGAGGACTTGATCGCACAGCTGCTTAGAGAAACCATGACGCGGTCCGATACCCGTACCCGCGCACGGGGTCTGTACCACAAACACCGAAACGCTGCGTCCGTGTTAGTCTTACCATCCTTGCCTGCGAAGCTTTGTGGGCGTACGCCAGACAAGCAGCACGAGATATAAGGATCTACGGCCACGAGGCATTCGGCGTCTAACGATCACAGGATGCAATAAACGTCGAAGCGATAGTGTTTTGAACTACCTAAAAGAGCTAGTAGTACCAGTTCTACATATCTGTTGCGGAAGTGCGAGAATAAGCTAGAAGCGCTTCTCCCATTCTCTACCTTCATCGCGATCCGACCAGCTCTTCTCCCCAGCAATGAACTCGATGAGCCAAGACCCTTCGGTCTTGCTCAAGTAGGTCTTTATTGCGTTGTAGTTGCCTTACGTGCTAAATGGGAAATAATGCTTCTCCCAAAAGCCTTCAAAGTCCTATCCCCATTCTAGATCATCTTTCGGATTTTTGTGAATTTCCTCTCGTACGGCTTTGGGGAGCACATCCCAACCATCACAGCGGGCCCACTTCCTTTTCAGCCGATATTCGGGAACGCCTCCGTTATTGCGACATAGTAAGGCGCAAATATCCTAATCCACATATAAATCTTTCGCGTTTTGAAGGTCCGGTTGTTTGGAATATTGTCCGTTGGTGTCTGTGCTGCTGCTTAGAGGGGTCATCCGGTCGTTTGCGAATGGGTCTGTATCGCCGAAATTGATCCGTGATGCGTCTGTTTGAGGAGCCAGTTCTATGAAGTTAGTGACTTTCGATACGACTGTAGGCACATACTAACGTGGAGAAACCCAAGGGAATTCTTGCTGCGCGTCGAGAATATTTGGTTGATCAACTTGAGGAAGAGTTCCCAGCCATTGCTCAACGATAGATACTTGCTGGGGACTCTCCTGTCCCGCGATAAGTACGACTTGATGACCAACCACCCTGTCAGCATCCTCGCCCCAAGGGGCAGGAGAGTCCGCCCACCCATCAGTATAGGGTACTTCCAAGAAGAGAGCGTCTCCCTGCGTGTTTTGAGGTGTTTTCGCTGTAAAATGAGTAATTTCCTCTCAATTGCGCTTCAGATGGGGGACTTACGCACGGAGTTCTCAAGGGTGGACTCAGTACATAGGCCTGTTTGGTGTTATCAAGTCGCAATATGCAATTAGTCGAGGTGTATCACGAGAACATACCAGAGAAACCAGAATCGACCAGCCATGGTACTGACAATCCGAACCTCCTTTGAGGCTTAGGTTGGAGTATTCCTTCAACCTCCCCATGGTACACTTGCGTCAACCTGGCACCCTCGTTAAATATACCGACGTCTCCCTCGACAAAGGCTGGACCCTCATCGGCACGACCAAGAGCACCGGTGGTCGAGGCGACAGGAGCAGTAGGAATGCGAGGAGCATGATCAGTGGCGGTGGTGCATACAGTGCGCCGGGTCCTGCGGATTTCAAGAGCTGGTACATTGGGTCGCAGAGGAATCGGCGGGCGGATCAATAATGGGCTAGGAAGTGGACGCTCAAGAGGGAACGAAAGCTCGGGAAGAGAGGACGGAGTGTCACGCCTGAGCTGAGACATTGCTTTATGCGACGATGCCCGAATGATAGCTATGGCTGTTCAGTGGTATCTGCGTAGGCTCGGGAGCCTCATATACGGTCGCGGGCTCTGTAGCCCTGCATGGATCAAGCGGCACAGTTCAAAGGGCCGGGTCATGCTTGCCGACGTAGCAATGAGACAGGGGCTCTGCTATGTTGCATACACTGGGAGGCAGAACATTTTGCCCCACGGACAAATGCCGATCGCGGCAGAGGACGCCGGAAGGAGCCACATCAATAGCAGGTGATTAGGACGACGTGGAGGCTTAGCATGGACCCCATGAGATATACCATCACGGCAAGAATAAGCGAAATTTAGGTCCGCAATAAATAACTATTAATCACTACGGCTTGGGCTTTTGCCACGTATTCTGCCACCTGAGTCTATGCAATCCCTTGAGAACAAGACGCAAGGGCCATTTCAATGTGGCTAAAAAGGTACTGAAGCGATAGTTAGCCTGGTAGAAGCTACCGCGAGTGGCGCGGTGCTAACTTGCTGTGATGCAGATATTAGAGGCCTCGCTCTACTTAGGTGTGGGCGGCTGAGTCGGCTTCGGCGTGCCCGTCGTCCTGGAAATAGCGGGAAAGAAAGGAAGAAAAGAGAAAATTATTCTACCGCCAGCAATGCGACCTTCGAGAGCAAGACACACGGGAGTCAGGCTCACGTGCAAGACAATCTCGTAGGGGATTTCATCCCATAGGGGAATCTAGACCCCATGGAATTGTCTGGATATAGTGGAGGCATGCAGACGGACGGAGTGCACCGTCATTTTGGCGAACAAAGTAGATCCTCTCTCTCTTTTCCTGTTTTTCCCTTTCCTTTCTCAGCTTTTCCTTTTCCAGTCGACCCGTTGTCTGGTCGCTTGTCACGTGTGCTTGTTTCCTCCTGCGGCGCAGGAGGAAACGTGTGCCGTGCCGTTCTTCCGAGTTCAGGGTATCCGCCGTGTCCCTAGCAACTCAATTCGAGCTGCTCCGATGTACCCCCGCTGTCTGGACGAGGCTTTGAAACAGGAACCATTCTTCTTGCTCAGCGGAGGGAGGGAGGTAAAGCGGCGCAAACCTGCCTTCAGCAGCTGGGCGAGGTATGACGTCATTTGCCAAGCGAGCCTTCTGCCTTTATCGTGGGGCTGCGCCGTAATAAGATGATGCTGCGGCTACGTAGGAACGCTAATGCGTGTATTGCACCTTTTGCGACGTTTGAAGTTGTAGCCAACAGTGCCTGTGCAGATCGAAGCCCACTAGTATCTCCACTCTTAATTGCTGTCGCCTACTGTCAGACTATCTCACATTGATGCCTTAGGCAACACTTTCTCTAGAATAATCTTTCTTTCACGGAAACATGGAGGGCATCACTTTGCTACTCTTCATGCCCAATATCCTCGGAACAACAACTTCCTCGGATATCACATTCCCTCGGTCATTATTGCATTTAAGAGTGAAGAGTCGTGAGGTTAAAAGAGTGTAGATTCTGCCTGCAACTCAAAGATGTTATACCGGCATGCAGCACAGCAGCGGCTGCCCCAGATGAGCAATTCATCAGCAATAATGCTGGAAATAAGGTGTAGACCCATGTACGACGAAAGATTCGAGCGCATTGGATACGTGAGGCGTCGTGGGTGAAGAGGCTCCTGTTCTGGGATTCCGATACCGGATTTAGCAGCTCCATAGCTCGGTCTTTTTATTGCCGCGTGCGGCACAGCAACGAGCGCTGCGGATAAATGCTGCAACAGCGCTGGGAATAGATTTTGAATCTATCTACGAGGAAAAACTGCCTCCATGAAGCTCTTCGAATTCCTTACAACTCCTGGGCCTTCCGTTCGGTTGGTCGAACCGTCTAAGCGCAGCAAGAAATCAAAGTCTCTTATGAAGAATCTAGGATACTACCAGCCAAGGCGACTTCAGCGATAGGAGGGCTTCAATCTACACACCCTGCGGAACATGAACCATGACATCCTGCAGGAAGAACGGGATCCTCCAGATCCATCTAAGATTTGCCCTTCCGTCGATTGGGCTCTGAACGAGGGGGGCATCGGAGACTTCATCCAGGATAGCAACAGAAAGGTCGTGGAAGACGCTTTGCAAATGGCGAAGGAATTACTCGGGTTTCATGAGTTTATCACAATGGTCCGTGGCAGGGCCGCAAAACCAATTCAACGGCCCGAAAATAAGAAAAAGCGGAAACCCATACCTTGGAGACCAGGCTGGGCCGGCGTACGAGTGGGAGATGATTTTAAACCCAAGGACATCACGAACATTTTGCCTGGAGAGACCGGCGATGGTGACAGTGCCACACCACCGGTAATGCGAGGGTTACAGGAAGTGATTACGTGGCAATGTATGCTGGGGCTTGCAGGGCGCCCCCGCGGTCAACTATTGGGTGTCAGCTGCGCACGGCACAATGTGACTCTTCCTAGCAAGCATTGTACCGGCCACCCGTCCTACGTACAGTAAATCCCTCACCCCACCCGGCTCGCGTCGCGAGACCATGCCACTTGTTGATTGGCGGGTAGGTACACCTCAAGGCGGGGACCTTCGAACGACCATCCCCCGGAGCGGAGAGGGGTGGTAACAGGGACGGGCAGGATATCGGAGGAGTGGAAACACAATTTCCAAATGCCAGTCACCGATAATGTGCCTTCTTCACTAATCAGTGTACGCAACTTCAATGCTTCTTAACAAACCCCGCCGTCTGCTCTTTTTAAGCCGCCATTCAAGATCTCTTCTAAACAGCCCTCGCGCAAGGTTCCCAACGAAGTCCTCTCACGACTAGGCTTCTACATCGACAGACGACCAAGAACAGACTTGGACATAGTAAGGTACGTGCTCTTGCTCAGTAAGATCTCCTAGCGTTCGCACAACTCGGCATGTTGGATTTTCTGGCTTCGATCTGGCTTCGCTAGTTTGTCACACTTAATTCTTGGAATCGTCTAAGCCACTAGATTAGTTATGTTCCTCTACTCGCTTTTCCTTTCTTCAGGAAATATCAAACGTCTAAATGTTGACCGGTTTGTGTGTGGCTCACAGCGCAAGAAGCACGCAGATAGGAAGACCGGCTGCTAGTCCTACTCAACACAACGGCCGAACCCACAGTACTTCTACTGCAGATCTACCTCCAAACCCAAGATAATGTCTTCAGACCTAGAAAAGAACTTTCCTTCGACTATCTCGAGACCCACCAAAAAGCCCAAGCTGGACGTCCCGCAAGAGAGACGCGAATATGATTCCGATATCCAACACAACAGGAAGATACTTGCTTCCCCCTTTCACAAACAGAAGCCTCAGGGAACCCGCATATCTTGCATGTATCCGGGCTTCAGCAATATAGCTAGACTCAAGTAAGGCCACTCTGTCTCCTATCGCTTAGTCTCGTATCCATTCTCACGTGTTAAGGGAACATCTCTATCGGCAGCACATGCGCCCTGAACATCAGTGCTCTAGGTACCTGGAAATATTCAAATCGGAAGCGCAAGTACGAGAACATGCGCGCGCTTCGGAGCCTTGTCATGTTAACACGGAAACTAATGTTGATGGAATTACTCCCGAACAATATAAGGCTCTTAAGAAGCGCAAGATTCAGATTAGTAGAGAGGGCCTTCACACGGAAGAGCAAAAGTGGGAGTATATATACGCCATCTTATTCCCGGGGGAACCGATACCATTTGCCTGTAGGTCTACCCACGATAGATACACATCAGTCCATGTGCTAAACTGGCCTTAGTCTGTGACCCTTTCTCAGTCGCCCTAGAAATCCAAACCTACCAAGACTTTCAATGTAAAAAGTTGCTTGCTCTTATGGAGGCTGAGATGAAGAAAGATGAAATCTTCTCGAATTGCTGAGAGAAGATTCTCGACATACTGCAGTCCTGTCTCAAGGAAACGTTCGCAGAATGGAATCGAATTACGGACAAGGTTTCCCCTGGTGCGACACCCATCACCGGGATTTCGTTGCCCAGCCAGAATGCACCAGCTGATGATACTGATGGTTCACTCAAAACACCACAAAACATGAGTGTATCGAGACCTGATCCAGCTTCGCCACAGTCCACTATGAGCTCTGTTGAGATTACTGCGGATAATGCCGCGAGCTGCACTCCAACCCGACCAGATACAATAGTGGCAGAGTAATTGAGACGAAAGAGCACGATGTTTTATGTGATCTGTTCGGTCGGGGTGGTCGGGGACGCAGGCGGGAATAGATTTTTGAGGGCCTGCTGTCTTATGATCTTTTCATTTCTTAAGGCCGTTGATCATAGAACTAGCCCTCTAGCTCCCTGTCGAGTGTATTAATTCAACGTCGTTCCACAAACAGTCTGTCTTTACTCTTTACCTACGATCGCTCTTACTGGCTTGACCCGAGTCAGTATAATGGCTCCAGCGTTGGTGATTCTATCAGTCTTATTTTGCTCTCCCCAGCAGACTTGTAGGCAGGGTGTAGGGCGAATGGGTGCTTGCTGTACTACTAGAGTACTGAGTACTGGGCGGGCCGCAAGCTACGTCGGTGGCTAGAGATATACCTCCATCGACACATCTTCCATGTGGCTGTACGGTCCAGCCTAGCAAATTCACTAAGAGACGATGTCTACGTGGCAACCAGCAGGCACGGCTTGTACTACTGGGTGGAGAATATTTCGATTCCGAGCAGACGGGGGAAAGGAGAGAGAGAGAAGAGAGGGGGGGGGAGGGGGGGAACATAACGCAAGACAGTAAGAAACTCCATGCAACAAAGAAGTTATATACATATATACGCCTTTTGAGATATGAAAAATTGAAAGCATGGCATGCGCGAAGAGGGGTTGCGTAGCCATCAGTGCCTCCTTCGCCTCTTAAAGCTCTGGGAAATAGACGTATCAGGAGTCGTGTTATTAGCATCTGCAACGCTTGAGACACTACCACAGCCAACAACCGAAGCCGAACCGGTCTGTGAAAACTGCAGTTCCGACTCTTGCGTGACATCAAAGCTAACATCGAGAGGGATCTCGTTAATGGCGGAGCAGATTCGCTTAAAGTGGTCAGGCATCCACTTATCGTAGATGTTCTTCGTGAACTTGTAGGTCGTCCACTTGTCCTTGCCGTCATCTTCCGTGAAGTCGAACTTGCGGATTGGATGGCGGTAGTACTTCATATCCTTTCCCTCGATGGCAGGATAGTGTCCGTAGATGCGAACACTACTATGGTCGTGCGAGATGGAAAAGGCCAGGATCTCGCGGTCGACCTCCTTCTCGCGCTTCACCAGCCGGAACAGCTCCACCACGGCCCGCACCGCGAGTGTCGCGCTGTGCGCGTTCTGCCGGTCCGCGATGTCCAGCGCTGCCGCACCGCACTTGACCTCGCACGTAAGGAAGGGGAAGTACATGTACCATGTCGCCGCGAAGTATGACTCGTCCCAGAGAGTTCCAACGAAGGGCTCTAGCCGCTTGAGTTGATCTACTGTGAAGACCTCGCGACGGAATCCAACTGAGTAATCCGGTTGCGGGCGTGGGGATGTGACCGGGATCGAACTGTTCCAGCCTTTATTGACAGTCTCGACCAGAATTCTTTGGTGTCGAGGGCGACGTATTGTGTGTATTTCCGCCGAAGGAACAATCAACAGCGTGATGTCGCGGATAAGTCGAGCTTCGTTTCTCTTCCGCATTATCTCGTAAGTTTCCTCAAAAATGTCATCGCTAAACAGCGTGTCTTCGGGTACTACCTGTTCGACCTCGAGGAGATTCCGACATAGTTTTTTCGTCTCTTTCTTAATGCCGGCGTCATCGTTACGGAGAAAACTGTTCTTTGCCTCAAGAAGTGTCTCGTATCTCGAATCCCTAAATGGCGCGCTTTTTGCTTCCCTCAGTTTTTGATCGAATTGCGTGGGAGTAGCGTTGCTCGAGTTAGTCGACGACGCTGATGACATCCGGCGGAGTGCCGGAGCGGACTTCTTCCTCGCAAGAAGGTGGCTTATGATGCTGCCAGGCTCGAAGAATTGCTGCGGCCAGTGCAGGTGTTTCCGCTAATAATCGAAAGGGTTGTTACTATGCGCGTTCTCGCTCGCCGTTCCCACGCGTATAGCATCTATTATGGTCGAAGACGGTCGCTGCCGCTTGTGCATAAGTCGATCTAACGTGTCTATCTCATGGCATCGTTTGCGCTTCTGGTACGTGGGCTGTGCAGTCGTGAAAGGTTTCTGTAGCGGCCTTATGAGCCCGGTACACGATACGGCAAGAAGGGCGGACTCACTCGATAGTTAGAGCCGTTGTTCTTAGGCGAGGAAAGTAGATCTTGGATCAACTGAGACGTGCGGCGCTGCTAGAGACGTACGCTTCGGCGTATAGGCGTTGCTTTCCTGATTCCTTGAGGTCGCTCTCCCATGAAACGGTCAGCACGCGAGGAGGACGGCTTGCGCGATAACATACCACGAGCCAGGGATGTTGAACGGCAGCCTTGATGGCTGTGAGTGGAAGTAGGTCGGTAGGCGCGAGCCATGGTGATATAAGGCAGGATGGATGATGCTCTTATAGGGTGTTGTCAGAGTGTGGAGTAAGCGCCGTGGTGGAGATACGACCGTTCAGACGCTTCTGGGCCGAGATGGTGGCCCGACCGCTCGGTTTGTGCGGCACCCTGGCGAGCGCTTTTACCGTTTATTTGTTACCTTGTCGCGCTTGCGCTCGCAGCCAGCGGGGGCGATGGCCTCTCGACGGAGCCTGAGAGTGAGCAAAGGAACCCTCACACTACGGCTCTAAGCTCGATGATTGTGAGTGCAATAATTTTCTCTTTCTACTAAGGATACACCAGGAAAGAATGCAAGTACTGTCTTGGCAGATGAGCGATCGGAAGTCTACTACTCGGAATCCCTTGCTTCTGTACGTAGTAGTCAGTCGGCAAGTTAGAGCGTGGGCCCGTTAAGAGCGCTGCGCTGTGCTGTTTGAATCAGGTATCAGAAGCCTAGTACAGAATTGGTTTAGTGTTCGACAGGTCGGCGGAAGCGCGATCAAAGACGTGTGGACGGTTAAACCTACACGAAGGCCACGAAATCCTACTACGAGCGTCTCTAAGCTAAGTATAGAAGTATCGGATAGCAGCCTTGATGCTATGGTAGGCTATTGGAATGCGGCGTCGACGCGTCAAAAAGTTTCATTAACGTGCCGATCTCAACACCAGCCATGCAGGAAACTGGGATACGAGAACCATCCGACGCACGACTACCTAGCTCGCAGCTAGGCTTGAGTTGTGCTCTGCTGTGTTATGATCACACGGAGATGGATGAGAAGTAAGTAATATCCGTTGATTGGCTAGCAGTGGCAGTAAGCCAGTCTATATACCAAGGGCAAAGGTTGCACATGACGAGCACATGATACCCACCATGCTCTACACTCTGAGCTTTCACTGTAAGCTGTATCTGCGCTTCCAGTAATACCACTCCCGGTAACATTATCTCCTGTACCATCGTCGAAGTCATTTTTAGGGTTTTTGTCAAGACCGTTAGTAGAATAGTTCGGATACCAAAGCGTTCGAATAAACACAAGCACTCCGTCACTGAGCTCCAGCATAGGCAATTTTATTCAGCTTCCTATAGCAGTCAATTAATAGTGCAGCCTGCTCTCGGCACTCTATCACCAATTTTCCATACCACAGATTGCATCGTAAAGTTCCTTCTCTCCTGCGCCATGCCCCTCTCTACCCTCATTCATATGAGAGACTTCAATGCAGGCAAGCGCGGAAAATTGTCGGAAAGGCTCGATGAGAACCGACCTTCGCGAATGTTCTGGCGCGTAATCAAGAAAAATAATTCGAACTTTCATGTCCATCTCGAAAAGCACAGGAAGAAAGCATGCCGCCGAGAGGGCAAGCGCCACCTCCCAAACCAGCTTTGAGCTATGCAGAGTACACTCCGATCAGCTGGCGACGAACACCGTCCGGCAACGACCTGACGAAGTCTCCCGACACGTGCTCATAACCGCCACCACCCGACAGCCGTCCCCGGACGTCCGGGTCAGAGACCCGGTACAGGAGGGTTGCGAACCGGCTGTTAAAGATAGCCGCCGGGATGGCGATGTCCCAGATGCCGCCGTAGGAGCGTATGAAACCCCAGGTCGACGTGGCGGTTGCAACGTTTGCTTGATCAAGGCCAGCTTGCACCGCCGGAAGGAGGGTCGTGAGCACGCAGCCGGTGCCTGGGCCCGCAATCATCTGGAAGACGACGACTTCGGCCAGAGACGACGAGGCGTCGAGCCTGGCGTAGAGGCCGGCGGCCAGCGTTATGGTCGCGAAGCCAAAGAGGTGGAGCGACCTGTAGCGGCCGAAGCGCGTCAGCAGGTTACCGGCGATGACGGTGACGGGGACGCCAACGGGGACGGTCGGTAGCAGCAGCACGCCCGGCCTCTCTAGCGACACGAGCTGGACGGCCTGGGAGTATACTGGGAGGAAGTAGATGCGCCAGTACGTCAGCACAGACTGGCTGAACGTCGGGACCAAGGCTGTTGCGCTGGCTCTGTTGCCGAAGACGCGAGGCGGGATTGTTGCCTGACTGTAGAACTTGGACGCCTCGAAGACGGGGAACACCCAAGGACAAGCGGGAGAATGATTCTCCACGAAGACCAAGTGTAGCGGGTGTCGGTCCAGGAGAGGGCGATGAGGATGGCGATGACGGAGCCAATAAGGATGGGATTGCCGATCCAGTCGATCTGCTGCATCTTCTGTTTGAACGTCAACCTCTTCTTGTACGTGACTTGGAGGAAGAGCAGCTGTAAGAAGGGGGTGAGGCCGCCGATGGGCAGGTTAATCCAAAAGACCCATGTCCACGACGCGCGTTGGACGATCACACCGCCGATAACAGGGCCAATGGTGGTGCCCGCACCGAAGACGGCGAACACGATGCCCATGTATTTCACTCTCTTGCGGACGGAGACGAGGTCACTGATAACCAGCTACGTTATGATGCTCACTCCTCCTCCTCCAATGCCTTGCACGATGCGTCCAGCAATCAGCATCGTGGTCGAGGTCTCCTACAAACTAGCCATAGAATGGTTTGAACGCCGTGCTGTGGAGGATAAGTTAGCAAGTTGCACACCTGCTTTCTTGGAAGAGCGTGCCGATGCAGAGAGGCGCAAAGACAAGCCAGAATCTCCGGCCACGCGCCGCCGGCTGGGGAAGCTGAGGCGGGACCTAGGCGGCATAGTGGCTGGAGGCGCTTGCGGTGCCGGCTGGGCGTTTCCGCCCGCTGGAGCTGGCGCCTGGGACATGTTGGGCGGGGGTGCGCAAGTGGCGAGCTGTACGGGCCTGCGAGAAAAGCGAAGACAAAGCGGTACTTTTTGCTGGCACCGTTCGGCGTTGAAATGCACACGCAGCTGTGCCTGGTCGGTTGCCTCACAAGCCTCTCTCGCCCGTCACGCATTCCACAAACGGCAAATGCAAGCACAGCATGTGGGGTTGATCTGTTCTATTTTCTGGCCGCTCCAGCCAAACATGTACGGGAACTCGTGCACCTTGCGTCTCACCTCGCCCATGGCCTTGACGATCCCGGCCTCGCGCGTGCGGATGGCCTGCAGCGAGACCTGCACGACGCCGCCGAATGCGCAGTCGGACTCGGCGTCGTCTTCCTCTGCTACCCACCGGCCCCTCGAGTCCTGGCCGACGACGTGGATGAAGCGGCGGAGGCGCTCTAGCATCTGCTCGGCCAGCTGAGTGACGAGCGTGATCTGCATGGCCGGGCGCGAGTGCAGCGAGAAGGACCCGATGGTGAGGCCGGGGAGCTGCGTGTTGCCCAGCGGGCTCTCCACGTGCATCCGCGCGTAGACGTCAAGCATCCTGACGTAGCAGGACAGCACTAGGATGCTCGAGCCCGAGTCGAGGATCCGCTTTGCTCGTCCTGGGGGTGGCGGGTTGGCCGAGGCTGGGCTGGCGGACGTCGACGAGTCCCGGCGTCCCTTACAGTGTATCTCTTTGAGCAGGTCGATCAGCTGACCGGAGAGCCTGAAGGTCTCGTCGACTGCAAGAGCTTCGGTGTGAATTCCCTCGCTCGCTGGCGAAGAGCGGCGATGGCTGCGCATCTGTGCATGCGGCACTGTTTTCGAATGCATGCACAGCCGCACGTTAACCTCGGCGAGTTTGATGAGCCACAAAGCCTCGATCCCGGCCACGTCTTCTGCCTGCGCGCGGTGGTTGCCGAGCGGTGCGCCGAAGTCGAAGGCTTCGAACTCCAGAGGTGCCGGGTCGGTCGCTGCTGCCATGTCCTCGAGCACGGCAGAATCGGACGAGCTCCAATCCGACGGCTGGGTCGTCGATGTTCAGCGGCTGAACGCACTGCATAAGGGTGAGCATGTGGAGGGCGCGGGTGTGACCGGGTCTGCTGGCGCGACTGTGCTGGTGGCCGAGGCGGGTGTGGTCAGAGCTACGTTGGTGGGCTGGCCGGCTGTGGCTGGAGGAGAGCACGGCGGGCAGTAGAAAGGCGAAGCCGGAGTAGGTTGGCCTGTAGCGATGTGGGGCGAGTGGACAGCGGGAGCGCCGACCACCTGGTGGGCCGAGGAGGCCGGGCGGATGTCATGGCGGTGCCGGGAACGTGGGGCTGTTGAATTTTAGAGTGTACATAAAGGCTGCTGCTGAGTGGCGATGGTGTAGGTGTGGGCTGGAGGGCTGGTCTGGCCGCGCAGGCGGTGGGTGTGGCAGTCTGGCGTGCGGGTGGGGCCAGCCCGGCTGCTGTTGCTGCTCCTGCGGGCAAATAATAGCCCGGGAGCAATTGGTCAGAGGGAGGACGGCGGCAGACTGCGCTGTTCGGTGGACATGGAGCGGTAAGGAAGCCGTATGGAGGCTAAAATTCGAAGGAGGATCCGTGGATGGGCGACGGATTGGATGACGTCAAGGCGTGAGGAAGCAGCAGCGGGCGGGAATAATGACCTCGTCATAGTGGCGTTTCATTATGCCTTCGTCTAAGGAAGCTCGAGAAGTGTGGAGTGAAAGTAAGTCGGGATAAAATGTCGGGTACTATCAGCCGGACCGCCTCACGTATATGGCGGGGGATGTCTTCGCGGCTCTGGTCCTCGAGCCAGTCCTGGAAGTCGATCTTCCATAGCAGAAACTTGTCGTCAACCATTTCCTCGATGACCGACTCCGTCTCCCGGACCTCCCACAGCCGATCGTCGACCATATCCCTGACTCTGGCCATAATGCCAGTCTCGGACGTGGGTGTCTCCGAGCCCGAGTCGCCCTGCTGGAGCAATGCCTCGATCCGATCCATCTGCACGCGCATTTGACGGACATCTTCGTCCAGCCGGCCGAGATGATCGGCGACAGGAATGTCCTCGGTCTTACTAGGAGCGCCCTCTTGCGTAGCCAGGCGCCGGCGGAGCGTCGAAACCTCGAGCTCCAAGGCGAGCAGGCGGCCCTGCCACGATGGTGCCTCTGCCGCGACAGGGCTGGATCCGGTGTCTCTCTTCTTCGGCGAAGGCGAGCGGCCTCCGCGGGATAGCGGACCTATGCCCGGTCAAGTGTTAGATAACTGAAGCGCTCAGACGTGGCATGGGAGATGAAGGGAGGATACCCACGTTTTCGTGTTGTCGCTGATTCCGAATGCAACGGAGGGGATGGGGTGGGCTCATAGTAGGCGGGAGGGGGCTCGTGAGCAGTCTGAAGAAGATGACCAATGTCTACACCACCGCCGCCGCCGTACAGCGTGTTCAATGCATGCTTTCTCGCACTTGGCTGAAGGGTACCCGTCGCAGCGACTGTACCAAGTGCATTAATACGAACGGCAGTATCGTGTCCGCTTGGTATGCAGATAGCAAGGTCGGTGGTGCGGGAAAGCGAGCATAAAGCGTCCAGAATCCTGCCGAAGCCTCCCTTCGTAGGGTATAGATCCGTAAGACCGGCGGGCCCTACGATCATAGCGGGCTGGGTAAGAGAGACCCGGAAGGACACGATGTCGGCGGCGGTGGAGCACTGCGGGGCGGCGGAGAGGAAGGCCGAGATAGCATCGGGGGCCGTGTCTTCAATGGATTGCGTTGCGACACTCTGGATGTTGTCGGGGCGGACCACGACGTATAGCAACACCTTTTTCTGGGTGGCATTCCTCAAGCCGACGGGGACACAGAAGCGGAGGAGCGCGGTGCGTTGCGAGGTGTCGAGGCCGATGTCGGCGGTGACGGTGCTTTGCGGCGAGGGGTGGCGGAGCCCGAGACGGGCGACACGGCCAGCACCATCGTCCCATTGGATCAGCGCAGGCGTGTTTTGGGCGATGTGCCAGGCGGCGGGGTCCGCCATTGGATCTAGCGCAGCACACGGCGTCAGCGTCGCACAGAGAAGGGAGAACGGGGACGACGGGGACGATGCCCTCCGACAAGGAGATACCCGCCCACCCGGGCTTTACGAACGTTGAGGTTCCGAGCAGCCCTGGCTCTGTGTCAAGCAGCCCGGCCTGGCACCGCCATGCCGCGACAGAGGCGCGAGAGGCCGATTCGAATACCGGCAGCCGCGGACGCATCCGCGGCCCCGTTTCAGACCCCCCGTGGAGAGGTACGCGCAGCATGGCCTGCTTCCGAAGTCCGCGCCCCTCAACGCCGCGCTGTCCGCTGGGGCGCCAGGCAGCCCGGCACATGGCAATCATGGCGCGGGCCCCTCTTCAGGCCGGAGCCGATGACACGCGCTACTGCTACCGCAGCGCGCCGCGACCTACCCCGTCCACCCAACCGGGCTTTGCAAGATGCGGGCAGCCCTGGCCCTGGTATGTGTGGGTGTTGCACCGTCCTTACATGGTCCGTTGTCTGAGGAGACGGAGATGGCGGGCGGCGGAGGGAGCGGCGGATGACGGACGGCGGGTGGTGGATGGCGGACGGCGGGTGGTGGATGGCGGACGGCGGGTGGTGGATGACGAATGGCGATGGTGGATGGGAGCGTCTGGGGACGGAGGATCGGTGGTGGTGGCGTTGGCGTTGGCGTTGCGCGGGGAAATGCGATGGCCGGGCGCTTAGCTGCAATCACGTGATGGCGCGTCGTGCCGCTTTTTTTTTCGCGACGAGGTCGTCATTCACGCACCGCGGCCAGCCCGCTCACAGCACGCCCTGCGACACCCCCATCCAGCCTAGGCACGGCCTAGGTACGACGCACTGTATGAGGGTGAGTATGCGGAGGGCGAGGCGAGCTGGAAGGCATTGCCCCTGCAGCGTCTGCGCCTGCGCCTGCGCTTCCGGGCGTTTTGTGTCGCGCACACAAAACGCCCGAAATAGTAAGTGCACCCGCCACCCGAGCTTCCACACAGTACGTCGCCCTCCGCGTTTCCATCCCCACCGTCACTAGCTCAGGGCCGCACGCCGCTCCGATGACTTGGTAATCAGCGCTATGCTGACGTCCAGCTCGCCCGTACCGGCTGGCCCCGGCCCTCCCGCCGACGTCGCGCGAGGTGATGGGAGTTGATTACGGCGGCACACGGCGATATGGTAATGCAGCGGTAACGTGAGCAGTGATAGTGGGCGCAGCTACATCTGGGCCAGCTAGTAGTTCGCTTGATAACATCGATCCGAACCGCTCTACGGCCAGGCGAGTCTGCCGCTGTAAGTCGGACAACCGGGTGGGAACCCCTCCGTCCTCCCCCCTCCCATCTCGCTCGGGTCGAGCACGCAATCCACCGCCTACTTGGGAAGCCATCACCTCGTGCACGGCGCAGCCATCCCACTAACTTCGACGTCCTCCTCGCTCGGGTCTACTATACCACGTGACCTGAGGCGCACGAGCCGCAGCTACTGTTTGATCCGGCCATTCTACGGCCATGGGTAAGGGGTGGTAAGGGAAGAAGAGGGGGAAGGAGGGAGGATGAACGAGATGGAACAAGCATATGGGTTCGTGTTTTCTAGTAAGCGTCAGTCCGTCCGTCGTTCGAGATGTCTCTAAAGCGGCGGGGATGGCTAGGCAAATACTACGACGCGTTAAACCGGGGTGCTCTTATAGACAGGCATCTCAGCTAGCGTGTATGATGGAGGGCCGAAGTACATGTTCGAGGTGTACTTAATAGGAAGGAGGTGCTACAACGGCGGTGATTCCGAGTAAGCTAGCATCGACCCGTTCTTCTTCTCGTCACTCAACGCTTGCGTCTTACTGGCGACTCTTGTTATGATTAAAATTTTGTCAGACTATTTTACTGCCTCAGGTGTCACTCATTTCTCGAACCTTCCCACGGAAACATGGAAGGCATCAATCATGCCCAACTTCCTCGGATCTCTACACTTCCTCGGTTATGCTATGCTGTCATTCATGTATGTAAGCAGACCTACTCACCTGCCCCTCAAGAGACAGGCAGGATCGACTCTCTTTTCTGACCTCATCACTCTTCACTCTCAAATCCAACAGTAGTATATAGTCAGCTTAGATAGCTTTAATTTACAACGCAGCGGCGTCTACTTTCTCGCATCGTTCGACAATAAGCCGTCTAAATACTGGGACAATGCTTTTGTCATCCACCATTTGTTGGTAGAGGTGATACAACTGGAGTTCAGTGTTCAAATAGCATGGTGTGAGCCACTCAGACCATTCTCCTGTCCAGATCACATCGATATCCTCGCGTAGTTCAGCATCATCGCTCGGAATAGAAGACCAAGACTCTTCCGCGATAAGACTTCCTCCTACGAAAGTAGCTTGAACCTCCTCATTCTCCTTGATCTCATCGAACTCGCGCTTACTAGTCCGTAGAAAGGCGAGGGTCCTCTTTTGGTACTGTGAAGGTACCCCGTCATTGCACATGATGCGCAAATCGCAGATGATATCGTAAAAGCCACAGAATGGTGGTTTCGAGTGGAGCATCTCAAGGATAGCATCATCCCTCTTAAGGAAATTGGGCCAATGAGGGGATCGGTTGGAGAGAGACGTCATCTGGAATTCTTGGGAAATTCCGCAGTCTGTGTTAGGATGAGTATAACAAGTCGATTAAGCGCTTAAGTACTAACCTTTGTCTTGCGTAACCACCTTTTTCCTAGAGCTCTTGCAATTGTCGATCTCCTCCAATCCGGTTCCCCACTTAGGAATTCTAGGTTCAAACAAAGTAGCATTGGGCGCTATGCTTGGTGAATTGTTCGTTCTAAGCCTGACTGAGTGTCCGTTGTAGTCAGGCGTTTCCATATGGGGATCGTGTCGGGCGTTACTCCCTGATTTCGAAGATGTTAGCGTAAAATGAAGTCGTATAAATAGCCTCTGAGCTAACAAGCGTGGTAATAACTACCTGTCTCGATCTCTGTGAGCATGGAGTAATTGAGTCTTTTCATTCCGAGGTGTATTAGAAATTGTGCGGATTGGTGTGAATGGGAGATGGGCATGAAGAAGACTCGGAGGACAGCTAGGATTTTATAGTCTGTGTCTCTATTATTCGAACGTCTAAGAGCAGCTACGTAGTGCGGCCGCAATACTTTTAGTCCTCCAATTAAAGAGGGGCCTAGGAGGAGCCACAGATTCCCACCAGTCAAAGAGCGCGGAAGAACCGGAGGTAAGAGTGCTGCTGGGGTTTGACCAATCAACTCCTAGGACTGAAAGTACTGCGGCCGCACCACGTATGCCGTGTCTTAATTTGGAAGAGCCTAGATTTCCAATTTTTTTTAGATGGCATTAGTTTAACCTAGTCTTGCACAGCCTCGTCTGCTATCTTGTAGAAAGCGGCGGTCAAGCTGAAGTGATTAGTCGGACATGATCCTAGGCAACGTTCTTGACCACTGTCAAGAACCCACACCTCACGGGCTTTATAACCCGCGAGATTGGTTAACCCATGCCTGTTTCGCCAGCATAGGAATGGGTTCCGTCAAGCAGGCTACTCAGCGACTGGCGCAGCTTCATCATTTTCTGAGTAGATCGCATAATCAATTGGATAATAACTATCTTAGCAATCTTTTGCAGGAGAAAGGCTAGCGCGGGTTCCTTAGACCGCCATATGAGGATGTCCGATCAAGCGAGTGGTCGACGTGAGACCGCGCTTGCCGCCCGCATCACAGCAAGCTGAGCTCTTGGGCGATTGGACGGTGTGACGTAGTGGGTACCCGGGTCTGCCAGCGGCAGGTGGCTTTGCCGCAGCACTCTCCTTACCATCCATATTGTGACCCAAGCCAGGGTATCCACTCTATGGAATCACGCGTCGCCTAAGGGGCGCTGCGGCGCGCAAAAGCATAGTGGGACTCCACGCCACATGTGGTTTGACGACCAGGGGGGCTGAGTTGGCTGCATGATGGCCAGCGCAATATCAAGACCTTGCTCTTCCCGGAGCGCGGTATTCAATGTGGGCCCTTGTCGAGCGCTTCCTGCGGGATTGTTGGTGAGACCCCACCCGATGCTCCCGGTTAATGCACAGCCAGCTGGGGTCATCTCAGGAGATGAGCAGTGTGCCATCCTCGTTCCGCGTGCAGCTCATTCGCTCTATGATACCGAGATTAGCATTCCTCCGGTCTGTAGAAGTCCCACATGGGGCTGGAGCCCACCACGATTCCAATCGGCTGCCACCGGCATGGTGCCTTGAAGCCGAGAGAGAGATTCCTGAGCCAGAGGAGCCTCTGAATGGTACTTCCATCGGGTGAAAACACGGATCACCTGCTTACATTAACATAGCCCGTCCAAAACCGCCAATCCAAGCCCTTAGGGCTATACACGTTGTAGGACTTCTAAGTATACACCAGAACTTGTCCCATAAGCTTGATAGTTTGTTAGATATTATATGTGGTCTCGAGCTCGGCCGCGATGCTATGGGAGGAGGGGTGATGTATAGGAAAAAAGTCCTCGAATATAAGATTGTCGACCAAGCGGAACTCTACGAGATGATGGACAAAAGATATATTTATATAGTCTTCTACGAGCATATTACAGTATCTAGTAAGTTGTTAGGACTGGTAGGCAGAAGAATGATTGTGTTTACCGCGTATTTCGAGGTGGTAGCGGCTGCTAAGTGGTCTAATCGGATGTTTATGGAGGACTACAAAGCTGATAGAGTATTCTACGATTTCTACTAGATAATGTTGGAGAATAAAGGATCTTTTTGATATATTAGGGCAAAATATATTGAAAGCTTAGGTCTAGTGCTAGACGGTACTACTCCATCATCATTATCTACGTTATATGCGTTGAACTTGTACTTTTATAAGGTGTGACCTGATTAAGAGATGTCCCCATGGAAATCGCCTAGAAAAGAGCAACCGGAGCGAGCCGACACTTAGCTTTCGACCTTTCTAATCTTGCGTAGCAAAGGCAACTAAAAACGATATCCTAAAAACGTGACGTTGGCTACCAGCACTCTACGGATATTGCCGCTTGCCCTCTGGATCAGACGAGCCACCACATCGCTTTCGTATGTGGGCTAAGATCGGAGTGATTGCCGCACACGTACCGTGGAACTAAGGTGTTTGTGGGACATGACATCGACAGTGCGGTTTCCCGCCTCGCGTCCTCAGACGTGGAGCTCCTGCATAGTGCCAGGGTTCGGGCGCAAAGTGCCTCTGTGAAAGACAGGGCGTTCGTAGACCCACATGGGTACGACGTAAGTGCGCTTATGGTGCCGTGCGTAAGCGGATCCTGTGTAGGATGCGCTTGCATGGTCTCGGAGGCATCCAGCCTCGGCGCTAATCAGGACTGCGCCGCGACTTAAGCGCGGTAATGTATCCGCGTCTTCCTGCCTCGTCACATCTTCGCGCCACGTCACGCAGCAAGGCGTGGGGCGGAGATACGGTGAGACTGCTGCCCTAGGACAGTAGCTAAAAGGCTGGACAAACGCAATACCCTGACAGCTGCATATTGTAACAGGCGGGCCTCAGCCTCTAAGGATCCAAACACCAAAGAGGGGGTAAGCCGTGTATGGGTTTACCTTGAGTGGGTACAAGGTTGGGTGGGTTGAGAACAGTAACGAGATACACGTGACGAAGCACTACGTACGAAGGCCGTGTTACCAATAGAGTCCAAGTTCTATTGTGAAGTAAATTCAGGAAGTTGACCACGAAGGCCAAAGCTATCTAAGGAGTGTGGTTTATATACACGTAGGAGAGTGTCTACAATCTAGGTGCTCAGTTAATAGAGTGCGATCAGTTAGCCTTGGGAACTGATCGAGGGTCGTCAACTGAGCGCGTTCGCTCAGTTGGCTTTGTCTGCTCAGTTGGCCTTGGCGATTAAGCGGGTGGGTCCAACGCGGTGGCCACATGACCTCGGATCCTTAGGACTCCGACTTTTGTCGTTCTCCGCGGGGCTGATCCCCAACTTCCTCAACCTGTGGAGGCTGCGCCGTAACACGGTTGTGTCAGAGGTGATAATTTCAAAGAGATTGTCGGTATCGTCGCCTTCGTGGTCGTCGACGATTATGCTACAGGAGGCACTTTTTTAGGACATTATCGGTATCGTTGTCTTCGTCGTGGAGACGAAATTGCTTTTCTCTCGCTTTCCTCGTTCTTTTTACTGGCGGCCACAACTTTTGGAGCATCATTTTCCTTGGTTCGATCTGACTGTACCTGCTGGACACTTAAGAGGTTTCTTTCATGCATCTTAAATATACAGACATTATATATAGACGCATGGTCATACCAAAACGGTAGCTTGGACATTATTTGCTAAGTTTTCAGAAAGCGCGCGTAACCTGCATTGAGGAACACGTGTGCCGTGCGATAGCGCGGAGGTTGACGCGCTCGGACCGCAATGGATAATAAATAATCCGCCTTCGTGCCCGAAACTCTCGACCTCCCCACCACACTCACTCCTCCCCACGAAACCCCCCATCATCACATCTCCATGGATGAACAAGGGCATCACCTGGAGCACAGCAAAATACACACCGAATCACGAAAACTCTTCGATGATCTATGCGAGGCGATCAAGTCGATAGCCGACGATGGGTGGATCACCGAAGATGCGATGATGAGCAAGGTCAATGTAGAACAACTGGGAAGCCTTGTACCAGTGATAAGGTTATTGGCTGAACAGCACAAGGTTGCGTTCCCCCTAGTGCGTTGAAAATCCTGATGTAGCTAACTCGTCTTGGAAGCTTCCAACCGGCATTCTCTGCAATATCTATCGGTTCAAACGACCAACGGCGCTCTTCCCAAGTGGTCTGGATATAATAATCCCGGTTCATCGAGTCGAGGGGACAAAGCCGATGCTTTACAACAAGGAACTGGTTGTTGGGAACATATACCGGATGAAGGGCTCTTTCACCGTAATACAGCCAGACGTAGTCTTTATATGGCTAGGGAATCCTAGGGCTGGGTCTGAGGCTATAAGACTTGATAGAGATTGAAGCTGGCTCTATGTATCTATCAGGTTTAAATCAGATTCAAGACCATCTCCAAGGAAAAATGCGTTGAAATCCTGATTTGTAAGGAACAGACCGCTGTCGCTTCCAAGATGAAACTCACTATCGAAGTTCATGCTAGGAGACCACGTACCCCGACCAGCTCGAGAAAAATCAAGATCCAAGGAATCTCTATTGGAGCTTTCCCGACATTCCCGAACCTCGCCAGCAGCCAAGCCATCCATATCCACGTATTTGCCCAGGACTTTAGCGAGTCTGGTCTCGCTCTGAGCGATCTCGAAGAGTGTCCAGTCGAGCGCACTAAGGCTTTCGATAATGTGTTTGCACACTAAAAAGTTCCGTTGTGGACGCCATGCGCTTTTCCGAGGCTGAATTTCCTTAAAATATTTGGATATTGCTGTGGCTTCGACGTCTTTTAGTGCCAACCACCTGTGTTACGTTAGTGTTGTTCAAAAAATAGCAAGACAAGACTGACGGTTTCGCTTGATGAGGCTTCAGTTCGGCAAGGTAGCTCGGTTCGTCTTCAAGAAGGAGCATAAACCTATTTGCCATTTGGAGGTTCCTTTTTATAAAGTTCTCGGTTTGTCTCCACAACTCTGCAACCTTTGCCTTGGCATAAGCCTGACGCGTGAGGCCTTGCTGTAGTTGATCATCGCTATTAGGCTTGAGCATTTCAACCTCAAATTGCACCATCAAAACCCAAATTCGATCGAATAAGGCCATGGCCACCTGTGTCTTCTCTGATTTTTCCTTTAGGCTCTTGAGCATATCAATATGTCTTTTCAAACGAGAGTCTGTCTCCGAAGACTGAATGTTAGCCATAAGCTTAATGTTTCGCAATTCACCTAGAGCTGGTAGGGTCATGCTTTCGCACTCCTCAACCGTATAAAAGGCATCTAGTGCTGCCACAATCTTCGTGATGTCAAAGCCCTTGAAGTAGATTTTCCCCTGATCAAGGTCAAGTTGACTTGCCGCTCTTACTATCCGGCCGGGCTGTTTTTGTGAAGACGAAAGACCTGTCCGCCGTCTCAAAGATCTTCCATCGCTAGTGTCCGTCGACGATGAGCTTGTTTCAGATTCGCTTTGGCCCGAGTAATCGCTTGGAATTGTTTGAACCGAAGCACTCCGTACTCTTTTCCTTTTTCCGACCGATTTGTTTGAGCTAGCTTGCGATTGGGTAGGCGCTGGGTTTCTTGAGGGTTTTGTTGCCGTCGGTGGCTCTAGGTTAGGTTTTGGGACGCTTGGATGCCTCGAGAAAGGGGTTGAAGATGCCGGTGTCCGCTTGGAAGGATTAGAAGCAGCATTTGCGGTTTCTCCTGCCTCATTTGGTCGTGCTGAAGAGTCTGGTCGGTCAGGACCTGATGTGCCTGGATGCGTTTGTGCCGGTCCTGATTGTTCCAAGGAGGGCTCAGTGTGAGGCTGGGCTATTCTGGGGGCCAGCGGTCGTAGTCGAGGCTTGAGATTCTTTGTGGCAGAGGGTTCGCTTTCGAAAAGTTCTCTCTCCGCTACCGTGCAACGGGACATGAATCTTTGAAGACACTTCTTCATGCGCTAAAGCGAGGTTCTTAGCGAATGGTCTTATCACACGAACTTCTATTTACCTCTGACTGGAGTACGGTACGAGGTCCGTTATTGAGCGCGTGCTCGAGGCAATCCTCGATGCTTGGATGCGTAGAGCATTGTGTGTAGCTTGGTGGGATGTCCATTGCTTGTACGGTCAAAAGAGACTGGCGAATCGTAAATCGTAAACTTTAAAGTACTTGGAAGCGCTATGATACGATGGATCAGCTAAGCGCGCGGCCTTAGTTCTCTACTGTGTACACGAGAACGCATTGACCCAAGTCAAGCGCCGTTGAACGGAGCATTTCATAGGCCCATGTATCATTTCGTGGGAATCCTTATTCCGCGTCCCGCTTTAAGCCCAAAGTGGTAGTATCTCCGGAATCCTTTTAGCTCGGAGGATTCCGGAGATCTCGGACTTGGTTCGGGGTGGGGCTCCCTGTCCGTCACCTTCCGCTTTGCCGCAAACTTAGTTAGCAACAGCAAGAAAGCATCACGTCCCGCGGTTATTTGTGTTCGATCTTCAACGTGTCGGTATCACGCCTATTGAAGTCTAGGGTATAGCTTTACGAGGCTTCGCGAGCGTCGTAGACGCAGGTAGGATAAGGAGGTAGATTTGGCTTCAGGTTTGCCGGGATCCCTCTGACTGGACCAGCCAAGGAAGCGAGTCGATTCATCCGCGACAAGCAACTCACCGACTGCATTCCATCGGCGAAGGCAGTCTCAAGCACGCTCAAGGGGTTGGAGAGAAGCCCCGACAATATGCAGGACAGGGTCTCGGAACAAAGGGGCGCGATTCTCGTTGTGCGGTAGGACAGACGTTCCTGGGAGAAGGGCAAAACTACGGTCTGGCCCTTTGGCATTCGCACGCTAAGTACATTCTGCCCTGCTACGCGTACTGGGGAGTATGGGTTACATGGGGGTGAAGCCATACTGTAATGAGACTCGATGCTGCTACAGAGAGGTCGCACGAAGTGCTCGAGTCTACGTACCAACGAGAGCTATAAAACTGCGAAGTGTGTGACGTCACCGCATACCTACGCACCTACTGCCTACGTGTCATCACGTGCTTCGCCTCAACACCAGTCCTTTACTCAGCCGTTACATGAGAGTAATATATAGTGTTACGGACCTACCTGTATACAGAGTTGTTGGGGCTCGATCAGCCATCAGGCTGATCATTGCTGAACCTTTTGTCGACTGGTCGTCGACAGGAGGTTGGCCCAATGGTCTTACGCGCCGACTGAAACCCAACACGGTCGGCTCTGTTGTAACATCACGTGCCCATTTTTTCTTTCTTTGTGGGGGCTGGAGGAGGAGACCGTGCACCGTGCGCCGCACCCAGCGCCCGTCACGGCGGCTGCACGACGGCGGCACGTCTGCGACGTATCGGCGGGCCCGACGCGGTCGGAGGACGATGCAAGTCGGTAAGGAGATACTTTGAAGAACGGCTTGAAAGATGGGCCGGGTCTCGAAATTTATTCGGCGACGTGGAAACAGCGGCGGCGCTGCGGAGCACCGGAGGTCGAAAACGGCGAGGAAATGGCGAGGGTCGGTCACGGGGACGAGTCTTAATGTCGCGACGGATTTATTGCCAGGGACGATCTGTTCTCATTGCTGAGGATGGATTGCTGATGGAAATGTAGATCTGACTCGGGGCTTCGTAGGCTTGTCGGAGCGGTTGGTAGACTAACGAAAACTTCCTGGCAACCACTAAGCCCAGCCTGATGATCTTCGATAGTCGTATGTAGTAGGAAAGGTGCGGATTGGTAAAAAGCCCGTGGTGCGGCATTGGGACGGTTTCGAACTAGGGCCAGGGATATCACGTGTGCTAGCACTTTGACCAAGCCCGATCAGCTCGACCCGACCTCGACCCGATCTCCCATCCCTTTCATCAACGTCTCCGTCTCATCACCACCTACCAACGCGCCTCCGTCCCATCTTCGCTCTTCCCGGCTTGTCACCATCGGCTGCATAGCCTGCTTCGACCGTACCTCTTCCGCTGCTGCCGCTTTGTCCTAGCCTGAGCCCAGTCGGCCCGGCGACGTGTCGACAGCCGTGGCGTTTCTACCGTGGCGCCTCTGGCTTTAGAAGTAACAGCACTACGCTGGCCTGTTTGCTTCTCGGTCCAGGTGTCCTAGATACGCCCCGTCGGCCTCGCCGCAGTGTTGACTCTCGGCTCAGCTACCGTGGCGATCCCCGGCAGCAAGGAGGGGAGCTCAATTCTATTCACACCATCTACACTTTCGACCGGGAGCATAGAGTCAAGGCTGCTCTCAAGCTTGGGTGCTTTGCAAAGCCTGGGTGGGTGGGTTTAGCTGCTTCGTGCAGGGCTACTACTTTCCTATCGCGCATTTATTACATTTTTCGGGGCTCTCAGGCTTACGTGTTACCATAGCCGTCTCTCGTTTTCTTCGCGACGCTATCCTCAATAATGGTCGATGCACAAATCGAGACATGTGGTTGGGCACGGGATCTTTTATGCGTGATTCAGGAGCGGGTCGTGGTCGCCTGGCATGAGGATGAGGAAGAAGAGATGCACTATTTTGGATGTCTGGCGGAGGACGACAAAGATTGTAAGGACTGCAAGGGGAATTTGCACCTGGAGATTCACAGAAGTAAGAAAGCGCCCACCGCGGTCTTAGTCAAGTTCCGCCTCCCCGTCAAAATTTCGGCCTCGACATCAAAACGCGCGAAGGACATGTACCTGGTTCTCCCTACTTCAGGCCTCGCTATGACTCTGGTCGTTGAGGATACTGTATCGCAAAGTGTACGTGAGCATCTTCCCAGTGCAGGCTCTAGCGGACTCTATATCCGTATCCATCTGGCGATGGGAGGATTGGACCGACCCTACGTTGTAATGCCCGAAGTGGTAAGGCGTCCAGGGAGCCTTGGCAAGCGCGTAAAGGGTACCCCCAGAAGGATGCTCATGTATCTCAAGTCATTATCCATGGGAAAGAGTTGGGATGTATATCTTGTGGGCAACCGCTCCATGCATCATCAGATCAAGAATGTGTGCGAATTGCTCCATGAAGAAGGCGTTCATGATCCAAACATTGATCTCGGATCCATGTACCCTAACGGAATGCGCGGCATGGTGAACAACTGGAGCGACTACCCCTATTCTCAAACCGAGACGGGAAGCTCGCTGCGGAATCTCCCTCTCAAGCCACCCTCTTACAGTGAGGTCTTTAACAAACAGAGGTCGAGACAATCGACATCAGACCGTTCAGAGAAGTCCCCCGACTGTGTTCTGATCTGGAACACTTCGCAACACGACTCTCCGACGGACCAGCCTCCCGTAACTGGGAAACGCAAGAAAGATTACGTAGAATCTTCTTCTGATGAGGGAACTGGCGTCCACAAACGGCCGGGAATAGCGGTTCGCCCTTCGGTATCTTATTTCGACCTTGGTTCAAGTTTAAATCAGGATCTTGCACTGGCGCGGGAGTTGTCCCCTACTCAGGCAGACTCGGAAGAATCCGTTCTGTCCAATGATGCCAGGGCTCCGGCTGTAGACCTTGCCAGCCTTGGCAGTTCTGCCGGAACAACGGTGCAAGGTGCATATCAGAATTTATCACCAAGAAGCAGCCAAACGCAACACCAGTCGTCATCAGATGCATGGCCTAGCATTTTTAGACAACAGGTTGCTGAAGAGCACTCGGTACCCCTACTTCAGCCTAGTTCATCGAGTTGCCTTGCACACTCCGCCGAAGGGGCCTTGTATTTGGACCTGGTTCAATTTTTGCTGTACGCCATAGGCCGCGACGCGCAGGCCTATAGCATTTTCAAGAGTTCTTTTCTCGAGATGGGTGCTTGTGCGAAAGAGCAGGACGCGCCGGCCTTTCACGCTGCCAAGCGCTACTGTTTCCGCGACTTGAATAAACGCATTGCCCGTCATGGCCTCCAGCCTCAATCGACCCCTGAAGAGATGGAACAACAGATCCTTTCGATCAGCGCCTGGGTAGATGAGGAGATTTCCCGCAAGGCCTACATGTACTTGGACCGTCAATTTGAGAGTCTCGAACTTTTGGTGTTGAAGGCCGAAGAGGGGGGATTGGGTGATGTACGTCAAGAGTTTGAGTTCCGCAAGGCGGAATGCTTGGCCGCCGCTTTCTTCACGTATCAGCAGATTAAGACCAATGAGTCCAGGGGTAGTCGTGTAATTCGCCCTCCCGTCCTGTGTACGACTTGCGTCACCCGGATCTCTAAGAGTCATGCCTAGGATATATAGATTAGATTGGATTGGTCTATTCAGGCTGCGATGTCTTCTATAGAGACATAAGAGTCGTCTTATTCACATTCTGTCAACCACATTGGCCCGCAATCACGTGCTTTCATCCCTTTGTTTTACATGCACCATACACTGACTCTTACACTCTTTGTCGATCCTGCTTATGCACATTTCCGTAAATCCGATCATTACTTCTATATAGCACGATTCTATAGTAACAATGAAAAGACCAGCGGCGTCTACTTTCTCGCACCGTTCGACACATTCCCTTACTACGAGGTTGGTTCGCTTAGTGTCGTAACAACCCTATTCCTCATAGAATCAGTTCAGGAGGGCTCATATTAAGCTGTTGCGAGCTGACAATGATAAATTTATAGATCGTCCCAGTGATAGAAGGAAGCTATGCGACATGTGGCCGTTCTCACCATCCTCGCTACGGCTATTTAGGACCTAAACGAGGCGTTCTAGGCCTGGCCCGTTGTCTATCTTGTCTGCAGTCTATATACATATCTCTAAGCCATACAGTCGTCCCTCAATACTAGTCTCTCCCGCAAATTACTCGAAACACCAGGGCGGAGAGTAGCGAGGCCACGGGAGCTGTACGTAATATGTATCTAACAGGATCGTTTTGGCGATGTTGGCTTAACTCCCTCTACTATGTATATGCCGTATGCCGCGCTGCCGTCGACTACGTCAAGCACTAGAATTAATCTTCGACCAACCTTATTGGATCTATGCCCTTACTAAATTTCCAAGACTATATCGAGTAAGGAGGAGATTTTGATTCTATTTTCCTCGCGCTCTTAGAGTGTAAGGTGCCGTGATTCCTAGGTCACGTATTACTTGTGTGAAATATAACGTCGGACTTAGAGTATCTAGATGTTACGGCACAGCCTCCACGGGGTTAGGGAGAAAGCAGGATAAGGAAGAAAGTGGGGTGCACACGTCAGGCGTGGAAAAGACCCACGCGGGTCACGTGGCTCACGTAACGCAGAGACTTTGCTCTGCTCGGAGAATATTGCTCTACCTCGGATTAGCAACTGTAGAACACTAGAGGAAGCGAATAAAATATGCATGCAATGGGCGGCAACCCATGGATCAACATTCGCACCCGATAAGTATGACCTTACTCACTTCACAAGAAGGCCAAAGAAATTCAATATGAATGCAAAAGTCCGCATCCCAGGATTTGGAGGAAAGCCGGAACCAACAGTGAAGATCCTACGAATTCACGTAGATAGCA